>ML818459.1:33902-74116 GCA_009831015.1 Picea engelmannii | reverse complement strand
TTATATATTTATTTCTGTTGTGTATTAATTATTTTCTATGAGATTCATATGTTATAACATGCATGCTTTCTAGTTATTGCTATGCATGGAATGTTTAAACATTTTGTTATGTTGTAGCATGCATATTTATTTTTGGACGTGATGTTATCATGTTTCTTTCATTCTTATTTAATAGTTAATTGTTATCAGAATTCAAAATCAGTTTCAAATAGATTTTTTGAGGTAGCGTGCTTGGCTCGGGGGTGGATGGGTATGTTACAGATTGGTATTAGTGTTCTTGACCCGAGGGTGGTTGGGTACGTTACGGATTGGTATTAGCGTGCATGACCCAGGGGTGGATTGGTATGTTACATCAAGTGTGCTTGGGGTTCCATCCATTAGCCCCCATTGAGGTAGCCCTTCCTGCTACATCTTCACCAACAAAGTCCTCCCACACTTAGATTGAGACATTGTGCAACCAAATTTGTTGAATGGATCTAATACCTCCAACAACAGGTTCATGACATCCTTCAAAAGGATAATTCCAAATACAAGTAGCAACATGACCATCATCAAGTTCCACACAAGTTTCAGGTTGGTGACAATCGATCATACAAATCTATCGGGTTGCTAAAGTAGGACAACTTCTTCAGCAAGACAAGTGACTTACTAATATTTAAATTTATAAAAAGTATCCCCATATCATATAGGAACTTGACATAATGGGGACCATTGCTTCATAAGGGGGGAGGACTGATCCAGGTGGAAATCGGTGGCCATCCACCTCTTCCACCAAATCAACATTTTCGAGCCCATGGTTTTGATAAACCATGGTATCCACCCATGGTGTTTGAAGGGAGGAAATAAATAAAATAAATAAAAATAATAAAATGGTAAAAATGTGTTTGCACAATTATTAATTAAGTTTTTACCATTGGTGGTATGAGCCCATGGTTTTTGTAACCCATGGTATTGTAAACCGAGATAAAGAAAATAAAAACATAGAGTAATATTGACATAAGTGAAATGATATGACTTTTGAGGGAAAGGGCTTCCATATGTAATATATATACAAGCCCTCCCCATTTGTAAAAATGACATTATTATTCCTTTATGATGTAGCCAACAAGGTCACTCTTTATACCTCTTGTAATATCTTTTTGTGAATACACGTAGCTGACATCTCGTTCTCTTCAGAGATAAGCTATCACCATTCTAGCTAGTTTGTGTTCTACTATATGATTCATTAAAAAAAGTTGGGTTTCACTATGTTTATGTGTTCTTTGCTATAGTTTTGTTTGTATCTCATTTCATTCTCAATACAGTCCAGATCAATTATGGAATCATATTCCTCTTTCATAACATTCATCTATTCCTTATGATATTTTAATTGTTCAAAATTCAAAGGTTCTTCTACACTCATAACTTGAGTCATCATAGCATAATATTTATACTTGATAGGTGTCTGAATTTGATTTTTTGATCTTCGTAGTGTCCAATAAAAGATGAAGATAATGAAAAAATTATGTTCTTGTTGATAATAAAAGTGCTTTTCCTCTAACCCCTGCATGGGATCATAAGCATGGGGTACCTTGTGCTGGATTACTCATAAATTGCAAATCCGGTTTATCAAAACTTCCCAAGTACAAGTGTATATTTAGAAATATTAAATGTTCGATTTCAATGGTTTTCCTGGAATTAGGTTTGTTTCAAATCCTACTTGTATCTTGTAAAAAATTATTGAGTGGGGCGTAGTTGGATTGGTTAAAATATTTTTCAAATTGGTTGATGTCCATGCAAGTAAAGACTACCTTGGAAACTATAAATTATGGCACCCCTAGACCCAATTTTAGGTGTTTCATAAGCATTCAAAACATATGAAAATGATTTGTAGCTTAACCTTGGCATTAGAGCTTATAGAGCATAAGATCTCGGACCCTATGTGGATTCCTTAGGTTCAAAAGCTATCACAAAGATTCATTAACTATTTGATTGGGATACAAAGTTTAAGAAATTTGATTGGGCTACAAAGTTTAAGAATGTCGTTTTACTCTTTATTAATGGAACACTTGTTGAAGTTGGCCTTCCAATAATCATCACTTTGTGTAGCCTTTTGAAGACTAGTGATAAAATTATATAGATTGAAGAGGGAGATGAGAAACAATTTGAAGGAAGGTATTTTATACTAGCTTCTCATAGTATGAATGATAAATGAAATAATAGAGAAAGAGAGACAACCAAAGCATCATAAAGAATTGAGTCATAATCCCTGGGCTCTTTTTGTATGGCTTGTCAATTTGGAGGACCAACAGAAGTTAAATAAGATTGTAAATAATCACTTTGTGTTTAATCCAAACAATCTATAGAATTTGATGAAACATAAGTAGAATAATCATGTTAAGCCAACCTCTATGATTAGTAGAATGACACAAAATCTTATACCTTGCAAATGGTCGATGTCAATAGAGGAAAAACAACCGCTCCATGTGAATCTCAGATCCCTTCCAAATAATATTCCTAAGTAAATAATAAATTCCCTCAATAAACAGACTTTTGGTCTAAAGTCAAAGTGAGTATGAAATCATGAAGATGTTCACATTATTTGGCAAGAGGAAATTTGAGGCAATGTGGAATTTAAGAATAGAATTGTTTTCTTGAGAGAGTGGAGCATCAAATCTCTATGCTAGCAAACTTTTTAAAAAATTATTCATAAAGGAAATATGATTTTCAATTATATGTTTGGGAGTTAGTTCCAAAAAATGGGGCCACAAAGAGGCAACATAATCGCTTTGGCAAGCCTCTTTCATCCACCCTAATATTCTTTTCTACTTTTGGATTTGGTTGCACAAACGGGGGTAGAAACTTAGCATTTCAAGAAGTATAAAATGGAAGCACTGAGTACTTTGAAGAGGTTGTAATTTTGAGCAGATGAAGGTTGAAGCTTGGCTATATACCTTGAGGCTATTGATTTTTTCTGAAATATCACTTGGCCAAACCATCTAAAAAATCACTTAGCTAGGCTGAAGGACTCACCACCTACTTGCAGAATCAGTCTCTACCTATTTATTGTATTTTTTGTTTGTTTTCATGGATCTTTTATCGAGTTATTTATGAGCATATGCGTAAGATTTGATTCATCTAGTCAATTAAATGAGATACTATAGACCCGATCTTAGCGTTTGGTTATTAGCCATCTTTGTTGTATGAAATTTGAAGTAGGGTTTCCAGTTAGACTATCTACTATTACTATATGTTATGTGCTAAATAACTATCTACTATTACTATATGTTATGTGCTAAATAACTATCTACTATTACTATGTGTTCTGTAATGTTTTAAGTGAACTTTCTTGAAAATTTTATAGTGGTCAATTTTATATACTACTTTATATGAAGGGAATTTCATGAATATATCAATCTTCTTCAAGATTTAATGAATATCTTTTGAGCTACTTGTTTCTTCATTTTATTCCTATTTCCGTCCTTATACACACTTGCAAACATGGGCTAAGTCCAACCCACTTAGTGTGTCCTTGGAGGCACAATGCCTAGGTCCAAGCCCACTGTTACCTTGACTTGAACCTCTTTCGTCTAGGCTTACTCCTAGGGAATCTAAGGGGGGTAGACCCTAGTTACTATATGAAGTTAAAAGTTAATTTCTAGGAGTTGATTTTAGTGTATTAAAGGTTTGGGGGATCTAGCCTATATGCAAAAGAAACAATGCAAAGTGCAATATTAGAGATGCAAAATAAGTCCTTTCTTTAAATCCACTAAGACTAGTGCCTAAGGTTGGGCAAGGGGTCAACTAAGTTTAAGGGAGTTTCATTTTACAAATATTACAATAAATATTACAAAGAAATACTCCACAAAGAGACTAGATACAAATAAATGAATGAAATAACTATCCACAAAGTTACAATGAAACTAAGCGATACAACAATGAAGATACAAGATATACAAATTATACAAGCAAAACAACTAACCAAGAAACTAACTTTTAGAGAGACTTGAATGTGCAAGTAAAGAAGATATTGCTCAAAAGAAGATACTACCACAACGCATGATCCAACTATCCCAAACAAGAGTGCCTCGAGGGGATGCACAACTCAAGGGGAAGCCTTCAATGACATTCACAACCACAAGCTCCAAGAAATGAAGAAGCCTCCAAAGGATGCACAACTTCAAGGAAGGAGACCAATCACATAAAGATACAACTTAAACTCAATATTAATGCATGAAAAGAGGCCTCCAAGGGATAAAGCACAACTTCTAAATCACTTAATCCAATTCACAAATGATTAAAGTAACTTGCATGAAAGATGTAAAATTTAAGAGTTTTCAATGTGAACTTAAGCATAAACCATAAAATATGTACCCAAGTAAGTTTCCCAAGTTTAAGTGGATTGATTTTAGGATTAATTAGGTTGTTAAGTTAGAAGTGAATCCTAGACTAAGTGACAAACTAAGAAATCCCCCCACTTGTACCAAAAGAATTACTGGGTGCTCAATAAGTGAGGCAAACAAGGCCACACCCTAGCTCCACAGGTCAATCCAAGAACATAAGTATTCCACAGGGAGGACGCCAAGCGCCGTGAGATCGTCCCCGATCTAGCAACCCTCGCTTCTTCCTTAAATCCCCTTTTTGCTGGAAAAGTTGAGATAGTAAATGGTGACCTATTAAACTAGGTTGATTTTAGGCCCTATGAGACTAAGTTAAATTGAGTTAGTTTAAGTTATATTAGATTAAGTTAAGGTGATTACAAATGTAGTGTGTGTGTAAGGAGTGTGCTTGCAAACTAAAATTACTTGAAAGATGCACTTGAAATGTAAAGTACTATAAGTAAATTGCAAGAAAATTAGGTGCTTGCACTAAACCACAAGATTATGCAAGATTGCAAAGACATAAAAGTAAAAGTACTTGTAAATATTAAACCAAGAAGAAAAGTACTTGAAGAGTAAATGACTTGCAAGGAATTAAAATACTTGAATGAAATATCTTGAAATAACAAAGTTCTCAAAGAAAATATAGCTTGCAATGAATAAGGGAAAGCAATATGAGCAAATTAAACCATTATTCCTCCATGGGCCTAAACTAGAACATGATTATTACTTCTTAGATTTAGATTTACTTTAGACCATTAAGCATGTGAAAGAAAGCAAAACCATGTACTAATCTAGCCTTATGATTTTGGGGGTTGACTTAGCCAAACACACTCCAAGGTGTAGGCAAAAAATAATAAGGTAAAAATGCTTGACATGAAACTAATCTAAACAACCTCAAGTAAGTGCACAAGATGGAGGATAAAACCTTCTGGTTTTGTGCATAAGTGGGTGCAATAAATTAGAACTAAAAATTTAAAGTAAAGCCTAGCCTCTCGACCTTGTTCTAATGACAAGTGGGGAAAAAAAATAAGAAATAAATTGTAGAAAATAAATGCTACTTCCTAGCCTTACGATTTTGGGGGTTGACTTAGCCAAGCACTCACCAAGATGTTGGAAAACAATAACGGAAAATTGCAGAATATTTAATACAAGAGAAGTGTAAGCCCTTTGGGACGCCCTTGGGCTTGCTTACAATGTATAAAAAGAATGAGAAGATAGGGTATTGTGTTACCCAACCTTGGGAGGCTGTACTTGAGCTTTGATTGGCCCCAAATGGCCTCTTAGACTCCTCCTTGGTCACTAACATGAAAAAAACCAGCAAACAAAAGCTTGCTGGAAATGTTGCAAAAGTGACAACAATGTTAAGAAAATTTATGCTTTTTACACATAAATTTTCTGCAGAAAATTACAGCAATATATAATGATTAATGTGACCTATTCTATGTGTTATAATACCCAAAATCTGAATGGAAATGAACATAAATCAATTTCACCAAAGTTCTAGAGGTGAAAATGGTTGGGAAATGGTATTTTACAGTTCTGAAAATGCCTTTTCCAACACTAGAAATGACCTGCAAAATGTTAGCAAGCTACAAGATAGAGAGAGATATGAGCATATATGTTAAATATACAAAATACTTTGCAAGATAAACAAGATACTCAACATAGATTAGCAATAATACTATTGATAACCAACCCAAGAAAAAGACTTTGCTTGTTATCTCTACTCTAAGCAAATAGAATGCATAAACACAATAAGAACAAGTCACCTCCCAAAATAGTAGATGCACAAAAGTACTCTTCACACATCAATGACCTCCAAATCCTTTTTGCATTAATCCAAGTAGGAGGTTGCTACAAATACTTGCAACAAGCTCCTCTCCAAAAGATGTGAGTAAGAATGGAAGAGAGAAAGATGAGGGAGATGGGAGAGTGAGGAGAAATTTGGGTAGAGTAACAGTAACAAAAGAATTGGTGAGAAATGAGGAGGGGATGGGTTTTATTTATACTTGGATAGCAAGAGCTACCCCTCTTAGATCTCCTCCAAGTGTCCACCAAAGAGCAAGAGTGATGATCTCAAGGAGGGGGGTACATTCTTAGGGTTAGGGTTTTGGTATGGTAGTGGAGGATAAGTTGGTAAGCATTACCAACTCATGAGGGGGAGGTGGAAGGTCTAGGAGGGCGCACTAGGGGAGAGAGGTCCCCACCTCTCTTAATGTTTTGACTTTCTAATGTTTTCTCAAGGAGGGGGGCACAACTTCCCTAAGGGGAGTGGTGTGTTGAAGTGGTGGTTAAGTGAAAAGGGGTTATGAGGGTTAGGAAAGGTAAGTTAGGGGTTTATGAATCATATCCCATATTTTCTCTAACCATTTTTCTTAATTTTAGAAAAAATGACATTTTGACTATGTCAAAACTAGCAATTAAATTGTTGTTTTGGACCGACTAAGACTCCTCATGGACAAACACCTAGAAAAAATTGTCCGATTGAGTTGAAACTTGGTCGAAGGGTGTAGGGGGTCTCATTCCATTTATTTTGAGCACAAATACCCCTATTAAAATCCCAAGGACCTAGTTTTTACAATTTTTTATTATAACAAATTAATTAAAATTACCAATACTTAGACAATTTAAAAAAACAAAACAAAAACTATCTAGACTCGACGAAATTCCACAAAACTCCAGGATATGTCTTGAATGGTCATTTAAAATATTACTAGAGACCAGATACCAAAGGGCTATACCATTAGAATGCTTTTCACCACTTTGGAGGAATTATTTGTGCAAGTGAAAAACTCAAGGGAAATTAATAAGGCTGGTCAAACCAAATTAATAACCTGAGGAAAAAAACACTCAGTGAAAGGGACTCCTCTAATGATGAAGTTCTAAGGAAACTGACCTAACTATGATCCATGCAGACCCATTACATTATAATCCCATGTAGGGGAGCGAAAATTCCATTACAAAAAAGAAGTGTTGAAGGCCAAAACTGTCTTGTAGAACCAATAAGTCTTTGACTTGGTAGCACCTGATGGTGCATATCTTCATGGTACATGTATTTGACCCCCTAGTTGAAATAGGTGGTCAACAATGCCCAACGTGATTACTTTCATATTGGTAGATACTAAATATCTCCGCCCCTCTTGGGTATCCATGATATTTATGTGTGTTCTTTGAGTGTTAAAGACTACCATCCTAATTGGTACTTGAGTCATATTTTTTCTTTTTACTTCTTCTATATATTCTGTAAAAAACCAATGTTATGTTTCTACAGTATAGGATAAAGGTGCCCAATGGAAAGGCCATGGTCTGCAAATTTCCTTGAAATAGATTGGTTTCATTCTGCACCATTCTTTCCTTTCATTATATTTAGTAATCAATGAAATATGGCATTTACAAGCATATAGGATAGAGCTACTACTAAAGTGACAGTGTGCAACCAATTTTGACAACATTTGAGGCCTACTCCCTCTAGCCCAAAACTCAGCTTGAGACCTAAAGTGGGTAAGTTTTTAAAGCTTCTAGAGAGTGCCTTGGTACTGTTCCTTAGTCAAGAATGTCTAAAGGAACAACATCCAATTTGGTAGCATTGTCGGGGGATCCAAGTTTCAAAATTTCTATTGTGGGAAATTGACAATGATTAAATTCTAGGTCTTGGTTGTGAAAAAAGATAACAACATACCATTTCATTATTTTCAAAGAAGATCATTAGAAAATATTTCACTTGACAACTCCACATTTCAAGGATTCCACATTGTTTGCATGGAAAACTCATTTGCCTCATCGATAGTTGCAAGGTATGCTCCATTTAATTTCTTGGTTGTACCTAGTTTTCCTAATCCTATGCCTGATATTGAAGAATGCTTAGAATATCTTCCTAAGTTTAAAGGAGATGGTGATGAAAACCATGGGAAACATTTGTGGGATTTGTGATGAAGATGTTTATGATGTCTCTAAAGGGAGATGTAAGAAAATGGTATATAAATCCTCCTATGCCGGTATTCCATCATTAGAAGAGTTCCATTCAATGTTTAACACATGTTGTATGGGGTTTATACATGTAAGGTTATCTTGGAGGGATACTCCATATTATAAATTCAAGGGAAAAGTCATGACAAAAGTGAGGATAAAGAAGATATTTCTAATGAGTTTTAAGAGGATATACTCCAACATAGTTTTCATGAAGATGTGCAAGAGAAATTTCAAGAAGAGGTAACATTGCCCTGTTTTCTTGAATCCATCAACCAAAGATCTAATAAGGAGGTTTTAAGATTAGAAAAGGTTCATGGTAATAAAGGAGTTTCACCTACCATATATATTTTCACTAATGAATATGAAGTAGGATTTGTACTAGCAGAGGTGAAAAACCTTTCTCATGATAATTTATGTGAAGACATTATTTCCTCAAACGACTTTGAGGAATCTGTTGCTATCAAATTTCTTTGTGAAGAAACTCTCCTTTATGAAATCAATAATGGAGAGTATGCACAAAAATTGGTCAAGTGTTATTCATGGCTTCTAGGAACTATTATTGCACATGAACATCATGAAGAAAAAAATATTAAACAACACTCTCAACAGAAAATATACCATCAGAGTGCAACAATTGTCTCTAATGTAGAAAATATGAAAAGTATCTATGAATATGCACATGAATATTTCCAAGAATATGAAGAGATGAATGGTATTTCGGATAACATGAATCATGAATCAATTGAAGAGGTAGTTGTCCAAAAGAGTATCAAGAGACTCAACTGCCTTTTGAAGCTACAAAGAATTTGGTATGCGATAATGTCTTTTGCAATGTTGGTTTAACCTTTTCTTTACCTCTTGATTGTAGTTCCAATGAAGAGTCATAGGAGTAAATTGAAGAAGAACATGTACATGAGTGTTTAAATGATGATGACAATATAGAGGGTTCTGATAAAAGTAATCTCCAAAATTAGCAAAGTGATGAGGATTCGCATAGAGCACAACTTGAGCAACCATCAACGAATGTGAAAGATACTAATGATTTAGTTCATCATTCCAAGTCTCATATAGAAAGAATTGAATACCCATGCATCAATAATGAAAATGATGACAATAATCAAAGTTTTGATCTTGAGAAAGATATAACAACTATCATTGATTGCCAACAGAGAATTGAAAAGAAACCAAAAATCGTGTCATGAATAATGACATGGACATCCAGGAGCAAATAATGGGAAAAGAAATGGAGGTTAAAAAATTGGTTGTATCATTGCAAACACGTGCTTAATTTGGAAATAATTAAAAGGTATGGAAATCTATTTATTGATCTGAAGAGCATGTTTAGAAATGAAGCAGTGATATTTGTAACAAGGTGGAACGAGCACAAAATTTGCAGGACAATCTCAATGGAGTACAAAAAATTAATATGGGGTAGTAAGCATAAGTGAAAAAATTGAATGGATAGCATTTCCAATGGGTTGCTTCAACCATGTCTGTAATTCAACAAAGGATTCCTATGTTCAGTTTTGGATGGATTGTGTGAACAAAACTATAGAGTGGTGCAATAATAAAATGCTAGTTCCATTTTTTCAAAGCACACTAAATGAGATACCAACTTCTCATTAGCAAGAACTCAACATTTCCTTGTTCTAGTCTAGAATCAAACACAAAGGTAACACTCATGGTTTTAGTAAGATATTTAACTGGTTTCACTGGCTATTTTATTACTTCTAGTCTATGAATTTTTATTGACTGGAAGTAGGATAAATATCCATGTATATAAATAAGCTCATTGATGAGCACTACTATAATTTTTGTAAAAAGGTTTTGTTGGTTTTTGTAGTAGTAGATTAGAGAGATAGCTATGGGATTGGATTGACTTGGAAAAAATTCTCGGGTCAGTAGTTTTTTGATGTCTCACAAGGAAGCATCACCCCTAAGTTGGATCCAGAGGTTGTAACTCCAAAATTTCATAAAAATAGCTAATCTATGTCATCTTGCAAAACTTGAACTGATCCAAGCCACCTCAAGTTTTTGTTGTAATCATATTCAATTCATCAATGGTCATGGATAAATTCATCTACCTATGGACTTGACATTCATATTACCTATAATATGCATTACCTTCATGAAAATTTTATTATCATTTTCACTTTCAAGTCCAAAATCTGAACCCTATCCAAAACAAAACAAGTGCTGCATGGCAGTGTAGTCCCTGCCAGGTTGGAATGGGAATAAATGCACTGCTATGGTGGGACCGAGGAAGAAATATAAGCCCGAAGCAATGAACACATGGGAAGTAGCATGAAGTACAGGTGGTATCCATGTAGAAAATGACTCGTGCCACTGTGTGACACGTGAGCTATAAGACATCAGGCTAGTAAATGACCTGGGGAGAATGTCCCCACGGAAGTAAGGCCAGAGCCCCGAAGAGATGGAGTCTCAAATTTCTGAATTAGTTAATCATAATATTATATTAATATGGGGTTAACAAGTAATTAGCGAGAAAGTGACTTTGTGAGAGCATTTTATTCTATTAAATAGATCATCTGAATTGTCTATCTCTATATGTATTAGGATAAATAAAGTTATATGCGGTGGGCGAGAAATATATATATATATATATATATATATATATATATATATATATATATATATATATATATATATATATATAAATAAAATGTGTCCAGTGTTGAAGTAGTTTTTCCTATACATTTGCAGAGGTTGATCTGCAATTTCTCTCCAGGAAGAGGGCATCTTTGTATAGCACCAACTAGGAATTTCAGTATAGTGCCAACTGGTATATTTGCAACATGTCTATCTAGTTGATTTTTTTTATTTGTCAAAGGTAATTTTTTTTCAAAGGTTTCTATTTATGTGGATATTCTTGCAGATTAATATGTTAGCACCGAAACGCCAACCTAACGAGGATGTCAATCCTACTGCATTTTTTTTATAGATGTGATACTCGTGTTTAAGTTTTTTCCTGGGGTGTGTATAGTTCAAATATGGGACTTAGAAAATTTTTGTCGTAATGACTTGAAGCAATACAAAAGGATAATAGCATTTTTTTTTGTGTTTTTTTTTTTTGTTTTGTTTTGAAATAAAGGTTCCTGGAAAAGGACCAAGAATCACACACATTAAACATTCAAATTTAATAAACACAATTTCCCGACATTCAACATAGTTAAAGACAAAAATTTCTAACACATAAAAATAAAATAAGATGATCGATATGCATAAAGAGAAATAATTTAGCATTCCGAAAACAAGGTCACAAGGCACCGTCGAGATTGTTCTCGAAGTAGTTTTCTTTGAAATTTATTAAAAATTAATAATGTCTGTTACATATTTCTAGAAATTTAAATGTGTTTTTCATATAGACTGAGATTGGAGCTCCCGCGGACCGAAAAATAAATAAGAACAAGAAATAGGATTGTAGAAAGAATAAGTGGGCAACGGTAGAGAGGAAGACCTAAAAAGAAGAAATTGGAAGTTATCAGTATTTGGTTAGAGATTTCTATTTAAAGAGGTGGAATAATTAGATTGATAAATAAAGCAAGATGTGATCAAATAGACTTACTATGATGGTATCTATCTCTCTCTTTTCTATTTGCTTGCCGATGCCTTTTTATTGCTCTCGTCGACGACCACTAGAATCGTGCCAACTAGTTGTTTCTCTTAATGAGTAAGCTTGTTGATTCCCCTTTGGAGCCATTCTTCAATGTAACTTCTCATGGGGGCCATGTTGATATCATCCTGGATTTTTATGTTGAAAATCTCATTTTCTAATTTCCTTAGATCGATAGAAATACTATGCAGAGCTTGTTCAATTTCTTCGTTCTGTGCCGAATAGTCCACTAGCCAATTGTCCACGTCAACTTGACCATATTCAAGGATGTCGTAAATATTTTCTAAAGACAACCCCTTTAAAATATCAAATTGTTCATCAAAGGCTTTCTTGGTTAAGGACAAGGAATTGAGGATTAAGTTTGGGTCTTGAACCTCGTTGGTACTTCCGGTTAAGTCTATTTCAGTCAGGTTTTTGAATAATTCTTCTTTCTTTGATATGGATTGTTCACATGATTCGACAATGGGATGTAGGTTCTTAACTTTTTGTTTCCAATATGCTTTTGATTGTTTGATTTGGTTTGGGGAGGGGAGATCTTCTTGTCTTCTTCTTAGATATGACATGTTGGTGACATGGTTTCCAAAAGGGATCACCGTCTCTAGATAGAACCGATCTTCATTTTTTAAAGCTGCCTGCAAATGTTCGTGCAAAGCATGTGCCCACGTTCCAAGGGAAGCTATATTTTGTGATGTTTCTCAGGGTTCAGTAATTAGCTCAATTCTTTTCTTGATATTGTTCTCCACACAACCTCTACAGGATGTGAGGAGGTTGGAGGATCCTTTTAACTTGGTTGCAGGGGTGGTAGGCAAGGTTTTTGCTAAAGGACTGACAAACAATGGGGTATGAATCAAAGCTTCCTCCAATTCCTTGATTCAGTCATTCAGTCTAGCATTCTCCACTTCAATTCCTCCAATGAAATCATCAAGAGCATCTTTGGTTGCGCGGTGAAGTCGGGAGATTTGGGATGACTACATGTTCCTAATGTTAATCTATGAATGATATTTCCCTTTCTTATTTCTTACATCTCTCTTTTCAATAATTAAATTTTTAGATGGGTTGTCAAAAACAATGCTCTGGAATATGAAGGATTCATCTTCATAAAAAATGTCGGTCTCAACTATTTCCATTATGGAACTATGGTGCATCACATCTGTGGGATGATCAATGTTGTAGAATACATTATCCAGAGTAGTCTCAAGTTCCATGTCCTCACTTTTAGTTTCAGTCTCTTTCGCTTTCCCTACAACATTGTTTCTCTTCTTCATCACATGAAGCTTGTTGGGGATTGGAAACTCTTCTCACCAGATCCTTTTCTCTGTTGTTTGTACAATTTAGTTTTCCTTCACAATGTCTCTATGTTTCCATTGTCAGGAGCAGGAGTTTTTTCATCATTTTCTTTGTCTTCGTTCAGACGTGTATGGATAAAAGAGCTGCTAAAGCCAACTGCTATTAAATGTTCTAGAAAAATCCCATTATGGTTGAACCCTCTTAGTATTTCAACATATATTAGGTTCAATTTATTGAAATGGCCTGCAAATTCATCAATCTTGTTGACATTCCTGAACACAAAGTCCCCAAATTTCCAAGGCTGAGGAATGAATTTCTTTTTTCTCTTCTCATGGAAAAAATGCAACCAGTAGTTGTATTGCCTTGATATTTATGTAACAAACATCTTGTCTGTGATGTGACATGGAAGGAAAGCAGGATTTTCCTTGTAGCCAAAAATCATTATTACACTATAGTTTTCCATTTTGTTAGGTGTCCCCTTCCCGTCCAAAAACTTGGTTGTCTGGTCAGACAGTCGAGAGTATCCTTTTCTAACAATACAATTTTTAAAATCGAGACAAAGTCATTAAAAACCTCATAAAAACAATGGAAGGTATTGTGCCTCCACAAGTCCTGGTACCATAAGGTTATTGGGTTGAATTCATAGTTTACCTTCTTGGACAGAGACAGTTTTGGAAACAGACATCAATGCGCTATCATGAAAACCAACTAGGATGATATATAAAATTTATTCTCTTCTTTGAATCGTGACAATTGTGAACAGATTTCAATGGAAATTAGCTTCCCCCAATCAAAAATAGATTGTTCCTTGACTATGAAATATAAAATATAAAGATCCATGCAGGAAATGCTTGCTGTGGACTCTTGTCCCATTATTCTTGTAAACAACCAGGCAATTTCTCGAATGGATTTTAAAAGAACTAACCTGCAACTTTGTGATATCTTCAGGAACTGTTGTCTGGTCTTTCAGGAACTCAGGCAGTCTTGTCCTTTGAAGGTCAATGTTGGCATCGACAATATTAACATCTTGTGGAAGGCCTAAGGTGACAAAGAAACAAGAGAATGGTCGCACAGTGGAATAATTATTTGGCTTGAAATATATTTTTTGGTGCACCAAGAGACCACCTCCTTACAGTCAAAAACTTCAGGGACGCAACCTGCACGAGTGATTCCAGAGGTCCAAATTACTTCATTCTGGGTGAAACGAGATGAATAATAAGAGTATGCCCTAGAAAAATGGAAATTTTGGTCCTCACGCCCGAAGATATTCACTATATCTCCATAGAACTGCTATCGAGCTGCTGCCACAAGTTTACGAGAATGTCCGTTTTCTCCAGACGATGTTTGAAATGAACAGTTGGAAGGGATAATATAACCCTCCACAAATCTTGGTCCAATGTGTGTGAATGGGAGATATCCTCGAGCCTTTCGCTCATTAATGACAATATTGACGACTGTTGCATGACAAGATTTTAACATTAAAGAATAGTAATTGCATACTTAGAAGTGAGAAGGTGGCAGGTACGACAAAGCACAATTAAGGATTGGAGATTTCGTGAACCTGCCAACGCGACGACCCACGAAAGACATTCCATGCTATTTGAGATGAATAAACGGAAGGGATAATATAACCCTCCACAGATATTGGTTTAATGCGTATTAATGGGAGATCTCCTCGAGCGTTTCAATCATTAATGACAATCTTGACGGTTCCTACATGACGAGATGCTAGCATTAAATATTACTAATTGCATATCTATATAGAAGTACGAAGGTGGCAGGGACGAGGAAGAGAAATTAAGGAATGGCTGATTATCGAAAGCGGTCAACCGGGTTTCAAAATAGGGTTACAAGGTATAACCAAGAGACGTGAGGGCCCGACGGTCAAATTGTATGTCTCAGAAGTTTTGAGTGAAAAATGCATAACACATAAGAGGGCATGATGGGGCAGTCCAGTGGTCAATTTGTATATAGCAGAACTCCAGGTACTGTTTGCAGGCCATAGAACATTGGAAGCACAATCGTGAGGCTGCCTGTCCAGGAACCTGCAATAAAAAAAGTGGCTAAGTATGGAATAGAGAAACGATAGACCAGACTCGTTTTCGCTAATATCTTGAAATTTGTAATAGATATCCCATTACCTGGAAAGATATTTTCTGCATGTTTCTAGGAAAGTTGTGTAGCAATAGTCAATGTGACTGTCTCGTCGAGCCATTTTCTTATTAATGATGATCTTTATGGTTATTGCATGATGAACTGTTAGCATTAAACCTTGGTTGTTGCATACTTGGAAAGAAGTGTGAAGGTGGCAGGCACATGAAACAATGACTAGGAATTGGATATTTCGTGAACCTGAAAACATGATGGTCCACGAAAGAGATTCCATGAAATGGGCAAGTATGGAATGAGGTCAGACAAGCTTCAAACTAGGGTGACAAGGGTTCCCCATGAGACGTGATGCCCCAACAGTCAAATTGCATATCTCAAAACTTTTGAGTGCAAAATGTGTAACATGGAAGAGGGTATGATGTGGGAGTCTAACACTCAATTTGTATATCGCAGAAGTCTGGGAGATCTCCTCAAGCCTTTCGCTCATTAATAGAAATATTTACCGTTCTTGCATGACGGCCTGTTAGCATTAAAGCTTACTGATTGCATATTCAGAAATAAGTATGAAGGTGGAGGGGATAGGGAACAACAATTAAGGAATGGATAATTATCAAAAGTGGTCGACTGGGATTCAAAATAGGGTTACAAGGTATAAGCAACAGATGTGAGGGCCCGAGGGTCAAATCGTATGTCTCAGAAGTGTTGACTGCAAAATGCGTAACACGGAAGAGGGCATGATGGGGAAGTCCAATGGTCAATTTGTATATCACAGAACTTCGGGCACTATTTGTAAGTCGTGGAATATTGGAAACACAATCTTGATCCCGCCTATCTGGGAACCCGCAATCAAAAAAAGTGGCTAAGTATGAAATAGGGAAATGATAGGCCAGACTCGTTTTTGCTAATATATTGAAATTTGTAATAGATATCCCATTACCTAGAAAGATCTTTTCTGCATGTTTCTAGGAAAGTTGTGTAGGTATATTTGGTGTGACTGTCTCCTTGAGTCTTTTGCTTATTAATGACAATCTTTACAGTTGTTGCATGATGAACTATTAGCATTAAAAATTAGTTGTTGCATATTTGGAAATAAGTATGAAGGTGGCATGCATAGGAAACAATGACTATGAATTGGATATTTCGTGAACCCTCCAACCTCAAGGATAAAAAATAGGGTGACAAGGGTTCCCCAGAAGACGCGAGGCTTCGACGATCAAATTTTATGGCTCGAAACTTTTGAGTGCATAATGTGTAACACAGAAAAGGGGACGATGTGGGAGTCCAACAGTCAATTTGTATATCGCAGAGGTCTGGGTGTTGTTTGTAGGTCACGTAACAATGGAAGTGCAATCTAGAGGCCGCTTTCCCAGGAATTCGTGTTCGAAAAAGTGGATATGTATGGAATGGGGAAGTAGTCGGTAATAGGGAGGTTGATTTCGTAGATTGTGCTGCCCGGGGTGGAATTATAGATCACAAAATGTTTGGGTGCAAGATGTATATCACAGAACACGGGGAAAAATTGGCTAAGTATGGAAAGGAACAGTGGTTAGTCAGAGTGCCGTAAATGGTAGTTTAATGCGTGTTAATGGGAGATGTCCTTGAGGTTTTTTCTTGTTAATGCCAATTTTTTCGTACTAGTGTGTTGAGTTATCACTAGTAAAAGCATAATTAATGTGCATTAGGAAGGGCATGAAGGTGGTGGGGATGGAAGGAAATGATAGATGCTTTGAAACTCTTGTTAACTCGAGTAGAGTGAAGCTTGTGAGTTCGAGGAGTTCAGGGTGGAATTGTAGATCACAAAAGTTTTGGGTGCAAGATGTATATGACGAAACAAGCGAAAGGAGAGTTCGATAGCACCAACCCTGAAAACCGCGACCATAAAATTGGATAAGTATGGAAAGGAATGGTGGTCGGTCGGATTCATGATGTGAGGATATATATGGAGATGAGGATCTGTCAGTCCACCAAATCGGGAACCCGCAATGATACAAATATGACTAATTATATAATCATAAACTTGGGATAATAAAGGGGAATAAGAAAAGGAAAAAATGGGTAAGTATATCACATAACAACATCTACTGTTCGTTTATTAATGCCAATATTTTTGAAACTTTGTGTTGAGTTGTCACTAGTAAAAGAATAATGAATATGCATTGGGAAGGGTGAGAATGTGGCGGGGATGGAAGAGAGAAAAAAATGGTTTGAAACTTTTATGAACCCAGGTATAGTGAAGCTGGCGAGTTGGAGGAGTCTGGGGCTGAATTTTAGATCACAAGATTTTTGGTTGCAATATGTATATGAAGGAACGAGGGGCGTAAGATTTCAATAGCACTAACCCATGACCCGACAGTCAGATAATTGACTAATTATTGAAAGGGATGACGGTCGATTGAGCTCATGATGTGACGATATAGATGAAGATGAGCATCTACTAGTTCACCAACCTGGGAAGCATTGATCATAAAAATGCGACTAAGTATAGAACCAGAAAGGGATAATAGAGGGGAAGAAGACAAGGGAAAAATGAGTAAGTATAGAGGAGGGAAAATAAAGGTAGAAACAAACATTTAGTCTCAACTATGTAATATAATTGGAGGTCGACAAAGTCAACATTTAGTAACCATTTTTCGCTCTCTTCCATGTGAACCATATTCCAATTTGTAGGGTGTTTTTCAGCTCGCAAACTTCACTCAAACCCATAAGAAATAGAAAAAGAAATATATGATGTAACATTTTTATATGCAAGGATATTCTCAAATACAAGAAGCTGTATTATATGCACAATATTGAACATGAACATGACATCAACACCTGAGTTTCCATGTTGAAATAGAGTCATTCATTGACTCTATTTCTAGGGCCTCGAAGAATGAAAGAAGAACGAGCCTACCCATTTGTTTCTTAAGTATAGGGTGGGTGCCATAGAATTATGTCCTATCACAAATTATTCTTCCATGTAAAATGTAAGGAGAAAATATAGTAGCTTTTATTTAAATCGAAGTGTTGGGCAGGGGAAAAAAAGGCTTGTCGTGCATGTTTAACTACAGATCAAAGAGCGCATTAAATTCTTGTAGAAAGAGGTTGAATTCATCTATCAATAGATGTACAGACAAATGAGTCAATTTAAAAAAATATATAAAAAAAAAACAATATTAAACATTGGAAAACACCATACAACGACCTCAAATATTTTATATTCAGATAATCTGGGTTACAAAATACAGCTGAGATTATTTCTCAAAATATCTCTCTTGGAATTTGTAAAATAATATATAGTTCAACACATTCTCTGAAATTTAAATGTGTTTTCCATAATGACTGGGATTGGGGCTCCCACAGACCATAAATAAAATATGTACAAGAATCAAACTTGTAGAAAGAAGAAAGTCATCCATGGAAGACAACAACACCTGGAAAGAAGAAAGACAAAATTGTCAGTCCTCGATTAAATCTTTCTATTTAAAGAGGTAGACTAACTGGATGAAGACATTGCCAAAGACAAAAGAATGTGATCAGTATGAACTTACTATGATGGTTTCCCATGCCTTGTCATTCACTTACCGATGTCCTTTTATGGTTTTCCTTGACGGTTATGGGAACCACCTCAAGCGTCCTTTACCCTTCTTTGACAATCTTGTCGACAACCTTTTTGAACCACTCGTCGATGTAGCTCCTCATGGCCATCACGTTGATTTCAAGCCAGATTTTTATATTGAATAATTCACTTTCCAAGTCCCTTATATCAATAGAGAGGTTGTGCAATGTTTCTTCAATATCTTGGTTTTTAATCCAATAATCAACTAGCCAGTGTTTTCATGCCATCTTCACCATATTCAAGAATGCTATAGAAAATTTCAAATGTCAGTCTTTTATAGATTTCAACTTGATCATCAAATGCTTTCCTGGTTAAAAACAATGAGTTGAATATCAATTTTGGGTCCTTGAATTCATGGGTGCTGCGAGTTAGATCTATCTTAGTTAGCTTCTTAAATAGTTTGTCTCTTCTAGATATGGCCTGGCTACATTATCTTTTTATTCAACATTCTGTACTTTGATAAGTTCTAATTTCCCTCTATCATCGAAAACTTGGGGTTTAAGGTGCCTTTCTTGTAATGTTCCTGGTCATCCACATATGAGACAACTTAGAGATGCGATTCAGGCCCAATTCAAAGATGAGGGAGTGGTTTTATATGACGTTAGCTATGGGGGAAAAAAATCATGTTAGCCAACAAAAGTTGAGACAAAAAATTCAAGTATCTTATGATTGGTATTCTCCCTATATTCAATTGTTTGTTTGGTTGAAAGGCATGCCTGAAGATTTGTATGATGAATTTCTTTGTTTTATTGCTGTAAGTTGGAAGGGACGTTCAAGTCACCTACAAAATGCTCCTTTGTTGAAGTATATAGCTTCTTTCAAGAACATATATTTGGAAAGTGTATCAAATGTTGCAGACCACACCATAATCTATCTTTCATCAAAGGAGTGGCACATATCGTGGCTCACAAAATGGTCTGGAATATTCGGAAGTGACGCCAAATATTACTCCATGCCTGAATATAATCAGAAGGAAATTATAAATTTGGATCCTCACGAAGGTGAGAAACTGTATGAGTGGTTGAATCAACATTCTAAAATTACAGAACTTTCTATTTCAAAGTTTGTTGAGTGACTTCTAGATGTAGTAAGAGACTCGACAAACAACCAACTTCTATCTCAAAGTTTGTTGAGCGACCTCTGGATGTAGTAACATAATCAAGATACAATCAAATTTCGATCACTACTGGTACTAATGTCAAGTGTATCAAGTCGTGACCCCAGGCTACAAGTAGCTTCAGCTTCAAACATCAACACTGGAAGTGACTCCAGGCTCAAGATAGCTTCAACTTCGAACATTGACACTAGTAGTGGAAATGGGAACAATGTCATTGATTGCAGGGCAGTAATTTGGTGAACAAGTAGGCCTGTCATTGTCAAAGCACTTAGACTGTAGAGTTGTCAGACCTGCAAAAGAGAATCGACTTTAGCGTTACTTTATCATGACAATTACAATGTTGCTGTGAGTCTGGAAATCTTTGGAGGTTGTGTGTCCCGTGCGATGATGAACTCGACATTAGGTGCATGCCAAACATTTATTATCTGGACATTGTAGTGTTAATGCAATTGCCATAGTCGATGACAGGTCGAATTCATTGCCACAAACAATATCAATTATGTAATTAATTTACATCCTTGAAGGACATGAATCCCAAACAACGCCTGAAACTTTTCGACCAGTTGTGTGTTAAAAAAATACATTATTTTATATTTTAAAAAATAAAAAATTGTATTTTCTATGTCTAAGATTAGGTTTCACACATAAACATTTTTAAGTTAACTGAAATTAATATATGGTCAACTCAGATCCCTAGAAGCGATCAAACTCCTTAGAGCTAGTTTATTTCCATCATTTTGGTTGGGATAGAAGGATCGACCACTAGGAGAAAGAAACAAGCAAGCAATAAAAGCATCTGTTCAAACCCAAGTTGGGGATGGAAGCACTCTACGACCAGGAAGGCACTCTGTTCTTATCGACCTGTGATCCTGATGAGCAACTTGAAAGACGCTTGCGGCGAGGTTATGATGATTTGTTTGAACCAGATAAGTTCATACTTCAAGCATCGAGCAACTTCTGTTTTTTTTAAATATCGGATCTACTGCAATAGAAGAAATGCATTCTCCTTATTCAAAGCATGGGAAACAACAAGAAGATTGATATTCGGTGGAAATAGATCTGGAATATCTACTACATCAAGGTCTCTTCTAAATAATGAAACGAAATCATTAAATGAAGGTGGTAGTAAAAGGTGATCTTCAGAAACCAAATCATTACCTGAATACGTCAAACTTCCTGCAGAAGGTGGTAGTATAAAGTAATATTCAGAAAGTGTTGCAAAATCCATAATCCATAATTCCTTCCCATTAAATTTTCCCAGTTACTTGTCGATGCAGGCATCATAAATTTTGAGAGCCTCATTCCCTGATTATATACCCACCTTCAACCACCAAGAGAATATTCTTGCAAAGAGTAGTAATCTCTTCGACCTAGATGCAATTATTGGCATAGGAATAGTGAAAAAAATGTGCATTAGTGATATAAAGTTGATTGTATGTCGAGTCTGTTACTATATCCAGAGGTCGGTGAACAAACTTTGAGAAAGAAGATGACTTTCTGTCAAGTCTGTTACTACACCCAGAAGTCGCTCAACAAACTTTGACATTGAAAGTTTTGTAATTTTAGGATGTTGATTCAACCACTCATACAATTTCTCACCTTCGTAAGGATCCAAATTTATGATTTTCTTCCGAGTATATTTGTGCATGGAGTAATATTTGGTGTGACTTCCAAATTTTCCAGACCATTTTGTAAGCCACGATATGTGCGACTCCTTTAACGAAAGATAAATTCTGACGTGGTCTATAGGATTTGATACGCTTGCCAAATCTATGTTGTTGGAAGAAGCTATATACTTTAACAAAGGAGAATTTTGCAAGTGACTTGAAAGCCCCTTCCAATTTCTAGTAACAAAACAAAGAAGTTCAACATACAAATCTTCAGGCAGGCCTTTCAACCAACCAAAAGATTGAATACAGGGAGAATACCAATCATAAGATACTCTATTTTTTTTTGTCTGAGTTTCTGTTGGCTAACAAAAAACATTTCCCTCAAAGATGATGTCACATAATACCACTCCCTCGTCTTTCAATTGGGCCTAAATGGCATCTCTAAGTTGTCTCACATGTGGATGACCAAGAACATTACAAGGAAGGAACCTTAAAGCCCAAGTTTTTGATGATAGAGGGAAATGAGAATAAGTATTTAAAATCAACATTGGAGGATGATAATATAATATTTTGTAAATCTTGGTTTAATGCGTTTTAATGGGAGATGTCCTCGACTGGTTTTCTTATTAATTCCAATCTTTTTGAATATGTGTGGTGAGTTGTCACTAATAAAGGCATAATCAATGTGCATTGGGAAGGGTGCGAAGGTGACGAAGATGGACAAGAACAAAAAATGATTTGAACGTTTTTTGAACCTGGAAGCACGAGAACCTGCGAATCTGTCACAACAGGAGGTGAATAATTGACTAAGTATTGAAAGGCGGGGCATAATGCCTTAAAAAAACTAAAGTAAACAACAATTTTTCCGAGTTCAAGATCCACAAAAAAAAAGTTTAGATCCCATAATATTGACCTCTGCCAATTCGATACCAAGCGACTGGAGTGCATCTGGGGTGCCTGTGCGAAAAGATAATGCTTTGATAAAGATTTGTTTATATTGCAACATGTGACAGTAATTGTGTCCTAATAGTATTTAAAATGAACACTGTGGGATGATAATATAATCTCCCGTAGATCTTCGTTTAATGCATTTTAATTGGATATGTCCTCAAGATTTTCCGTTATTAATGCCAATCTTTTCAAACCTGTGTGTTGAATTGTCACCAATTAAAAGAGTAAGTAATTTTCATTGGGAAGTGTGCAAAGGTGGTGGGGATGGACGTGAGAAATAAATGCTTTCAAACTTTTCTGAACCCAGGAATCCGCGAACCCGTGAATTTGTGACAACAAGAGGTGAAGAATCGACTAAGTATGGAAAGGTGGGGCGGTCAGATGGACGAGGACATACTCATCATAGGTAGAGTGAAGCTTGCGAGTTCGAGGAGTCTAGGGTCGAATTGTAGATCACAAAATTTTTGGGTGCAATATGTATATCACATAACATGGGACATGAGAGTTCGATAGCGCCAATCCGGGAACTCCCAACCATAGACATTAACTATGGGAAAAACATTCTCAGCTATGGAATATACCTGGAGCTCAACAAACTCAGGTTCAAGTACAAAGACAATTGGTTTATATTTAGTCCAATACTAGTCATATTATTTTATTTTAATAGTATTTTTGTGTCCCAAATGTAAACCATGTTCCAATTTGAAGGGTGTTTTTGGCTCGCAAATTTTTCTCAAATGCATAGGTGATAGAGAAATTATGAGTTAACATTTTCATATGCAAGAATATTCTCAAATATGACAACCTGTAATATATGCACAATATTAAAGAGGGACATGAAATCAACACCTTTGTAGATGACAATGGGCTAGCACAATATTGCATTATTACTATGATGATGTGTTAAAAAAACTAAAATAACCAACAATTTTTTTCCAATTCAATATCGACACAAAAAAATCATCAGATCCCATAATATTCTCCCATTAATGTGTTTTAATGGGAGATGTCCTCGAGCTTTCCGCTTATTAATGCCAATCTTTTCGAACATGTCTGGTGAGTTGTCACTAGTAAAATAATAATTAATGTGCATTGGGAAGGGGTGAAGGTGGTGGGGATGGAGGGGAGTGAAAAATGCTTTCAAACTTTTGTGAACCCGGGAGTCCATGAACCCGTGAAACTTTGAAGACTTGACTAAGTATGGAAAGGTGGGGATATTAGATGGAGTCATTGTAGGTAGAGTGAGGCTTGCTATTTCGAGGAGTCCGAGGTCAAATTGTATATCACCAAAGTTTTGGGTGCAAGATATATACCCTGAACACGAGGCATGAGAGTTTTATAGCGCCTACCCGTGAACCCACGACCATAAAATTGGCTAAGTATGTAAAAAAATGACGATCGGTCAGACTTGTGATGTGAAGATATATATGGAGATGAGGATTTGTCAGTTCACCACCCCGGGAATCCGCGAGCATAGAAACAAAACTAAGCATAGAACCAGAAACAGATAATAGAGGGGAAGAAGAAAAGGGAAAAACATGTAAGTATAGAAGAGGAAAAAGAAAGGGATAAAAAAAATTATCCCTCACACAACAATACTTAGTTATGATAATTATGAAGCCATAGAAACACATTAACTATGGAAAAAACATTCTCAGTTATGAAATATAGTTGAAGCTCGACAAACTCTGGTTCAAGTTCAAAGAGATGTTGTTTATATATATTTCAACATTTTTCATATAAAACCATGTTCCAATTTGCGTTTCTCAAATGGATATGTGTTTGTGAAGACACATTTCCTTGAACCACAGTCCAGGGGCAGGGAAAGTGCAATGTGGACTGTTTGTTGAGTAGACATTTTTTGAAGATTAAGCAATGTATTTCCAAGTGCACGTATCATTTTCATAGTATCAATACGATTTTTTTCATGTTCTTTGCGTATTCTTCTGAATGCACTTGTCATAGATTTGTCAAAATTTGTCATGTACGAGGTGCAATATGATGCTGTGGAATATGCATTGAGGACATACTATGTGTCTATATTTTCATTCCACATACTGACTGGTCCTTGGAGAAACCGTTGTTCCATATATGTAACATTTTTCATTTAAGGAAAACTGTTGGTTACTTAAGTGTAGATTGTATGGCTTGGATGTACTCATCTTCTGTTAGATTTAGCTCTACCAAGAAGTCTTGGAAGCTCATTAAGTAATCAAAGTCTCCTTGTTCTAGAAATGCGGACAAAAATTTAGATTTCTCAATGAGAACATTGTCCTCCAAACTAATTGGCTCTACGATGCTTGTTGTTCTCATTGGCGGCACGTGAAAGTTGTATCTAAAATGTGTTTTTTTTTTCATCTTTTACAGCTTCTTATATGATAATGTCTATGAACTTTGGAAAACCATGGATCCAAATGATCTGTGTTGCATGTCGTATATTTGTACAGAAACTTCTCAATCTGTGAGTTGTTTTCATTTCCATAGACTAGTGCACCCTCTATCCACAATAGTGTGTGGTCATGACCACTCCCTCTATTATGGAATTTGGTCACAAAACAATAGTCCAATAGTAGTGACAAAACAGTGCCTGGTCAATTCACTCACTGGTTTGTTGTTTGTTGCTTGCTCTTTGCTTAAAATCTGCAAGGTTGAAGCCCTACATCCACAGTTGGACTTTTTGTTTCACTTTGCATGGTTCAAATTCTGTATCCATGATTGGAACTTATTTTCTGACATTGCACATTGATGGGTAAGTTTCAGTGCCAGGGTTGCACTCAAATGTATGGTTTTCAGGAACATAAAATATGAGGAGAACATTCAATTTCCTTTTTTATATCTCACTATGGTTGTAACAGAGGTGGATTCTGTGTCCAACATTGACATTCAAAGGGGAATAATATGTTTTGGAAGGAAACAACATGAAAAAAATGCACCAAAGTATGGTTTTGAGGAACAAAAAATACAAGGAGAAAATTTTATTTCCTTTTTTATATGTCACTATGCATGCGACAAAGGTGGGATCTTTGTCGAACAACGATGTTCAAGAACAAGACCAAGAAATCATCACACTCCTATTTCTTTGGTCATAGTAGTAAGATACGAAGATGTTCTACAAGAGGATTTTGGCTCATGCATTCCTAGTATTGAAAATTCTTACTTGCAAACTGGAAATAACAAACAAAAAGCAACGAACATGAATGCAACCATGACACTGAGACTTACCAGTGAATTTGGAATGGAAGAATCATAGTCCCAATCGCGGATGCAGAATCCCTACCGTGCAAACTGCAACACAGGTCCAACTGTGGATGCAAGACCCCAATCTTGCAAAGTTGAAGAAAAAAAGAGAAAGAAACAAACAACAAACCAGTGAACAAGCACCAAGAGGTCCAACTACAACTATAGGATATCAACTTTGCAAAGTTGAATCAAACAACAATAAGCAACATCCAATGAACCAACGAGAAAGCATCAACCAACCAACCAATAATGTCGGTGAAGAACAATATTTCCCAAATTCACTGCAACAAGACTGTATTAAAAAATCAGAGGAAAATGTATTGTAACACACCTGTTAAGTAAAAATTTCAGGCTGTGAGGCCTGTCAGGTAAACATTTAAGGCTTTGAGGACCGTCCAAGGGCCTCCCACTGTGTAAACATTTAAGAAAGTTGCAATTTGCACGGTTGGGATTATGCATCCACAATTGGAACAATGCTTCTGTCGTTCCCCCTTCACGGGTAAGTTTCACTGCCATGGTTGCATCCCTATTCGTTGTTTATTTTTTCCAGTTACAAGTAAGAATTTTCAATACTGGGAATTCCTTAGTCAAAATACTCTTGCACAACATCTTTGTATGTGACTACTACGACCAGATAAACAAGACTGTAATGTTGTCTTGGTCTTGTTTCTGAACGTTAATTTTCAACACATAACCCACCTCTATCACAACCATAGTGACATATAAAAAAAGGAAATGAAATTTTCTCCTCACATTTTCTGTTCCTGAAAACCATACGTTTGGTGCATTTTTTTTCAGACTATACTCCATATTTTTTTTGCATTGCTATTTTCCAATGAGTCCTGGTTTGATGTCCAGGACATGGAAGTGGGCACATGTGATTTGAATGGAGCAACCTGGAAAAAAAATGCACCAAACATATGGTTTCCAAGAACATAAAAAATGAGAAAATTCGATTTCCTTTTTTATATGTAACTATGGCTGCGATAGAGGTGGGTTCTGTGCCGAACATTGACGTTCATGAACAAGACCAAGACAAAATCACACTCCTGGTTCTCTCGTCGTAGTACTCACATACAAAGATGTTCTGCAAGAGGATTTTGACTCAGGCATGCCCAGTATTGAAATTTTTTACTTGCAAACTGGAAATAGCAAACAAAAAACAATGAATAGGAGGGTAAACATGGCACTGAAATCCAACCATCAATGGGGAATGACATAAGCATAGTTATAATCATGGTTGTAGAATCCCAAGCATGAAAACTGCAACAAAAGGTCCAACTGCAGATGCATGACCTCAACCTTGCAAAGTTGAAGCAAACAAGTGCAACAAGCAAACAAAAAACCGATGAACAAGCACGAAGAGGTCCAGGTGCAGCTACAGGACCTCAACTTTGTAAAGTTGAATCAAACAACAATAAGAAACATCCACTGAACCAATGAGCAAGCATCAACTAGTGAACCAATAATGCCACTGAAGAAAAATATTGCACATATTCACTGCAGAAAAAATTGTATAAAAATAAACCGGAGGAAAATTTATTGTAACACGCCAGTTAAGTAAACAATTAAGGTTGTGAGGCACATTAGGTAAACATTTAAGGCTATCAGGACTGTCCAAGGGCCTCGCACTGTGTAAACATTTAAGAAAGAATGTAGTGTGGCATGTCTGTTTACGTACTTAATAATAAAAATTCCTAGGTACTTAATAATAACAATAAAAAAAACAATAATAACAATAGTTCGAACAATAGAGACTATGCAAATAAAATTTAGTCAAAGGACAAACTAATATGAAGTCAACTAATAAAAAATTGACTCTTGATGCTCAAAACTTTGGATATCTAAACATTTTAATAAAAATAGTAGAAATTTAGAAAGATTGTAGATGATCAAAAAATTTGGATATGCTAACATATAAAACATTGGGAATAGTGAAGCTCACAATAAGACCTCCAATCTGTTATCCAATCTCTTCATGGCATATATGGTATTTTTTATTATATAAAAAATAATGTTTTTAGTTCTCTAGTTCCAACAATAGAGATTATGCAAATATTTTCATTCAAAGGACAAACTAATAGGAAGTCAATGAATTATCAATCGCTATAGTCCCTCTACGCCTTCGGTAGGGACTAATAAGACCATGCCATTGTATTTTTTACAATATAGTATCAAACCCATTGAATATAGACCCCACTCCTATTACACTATTCATCATGGGGGAAATATTTTTTCATTAAATGGTTGATATTACTTAATTTTTGAGTGTGGCTTCATGAGTCCTAAGCTTCATTAAAAAGAGGACCTACATCAAGTTACTCCAAACAATAATACCATGTTGGTACATTGTGAAGCACTTGAAGGTGGTTTTATAAAAAAATATTGGAGCTCCACAACTCACTTGCTAATGCTACTTCTCTTGGGTGGTTTTACAAATTTAGGATCCATATGGAGACATTAAAAGAATATATCTTTGTCCCCACAATGCATGCCAACCATCAATGAAGGGAAACATGAAGGGTGAATGTTAAATTTAGGCACATGTTGGGAAAACTACATGAGAAGAGTTAAATAAATAGATCACACATTTAAGCCATTGATAAACTTTGAAAAGGAAAGCCTTTGCTTAAGATTTTTAGGAGGTTATTTTGGTTGACAGAGAAATAACATGTCACTTGAAAAACAACCATTCGTTGAAGCCATTGCAAAGCTTGATGTGAATCCAACGATGCTTTGATTGGTGGTTGTTTCAAAGTGAGACATAGAGAAATAAATTTGAAGTGAAAGAGAACGTTGAAGTGGACCAAAGACTTAGGAGCTTTAAAGTATGAGAACCTCAATCATATATATTGAATTCCAACAATAACTATGAAGGAAATGGAGGTGGAGGTCAGTTTAGAAGTTGGGATCTCATTACAATCTGATAATAAATCTCCTACAATAGATGGAGATGACAATTGTTTGCAGGTTTTTTTCCCCTTCCATGAGCCTTTTGCTAAGAATATAAATCTTATTCAAGGGTAGTAGGTGTGGGGGATCATTTTGGATCCCAAGGGAAATATGGAAAAATCATATCCTTGGGGTCTTGGAAAGGATACACACAATCAATTAGAGATCTATGTTCTCTACTACAGTATTATTCTAGTGAAATGAGTCAAAACAAAATCTTTGATTGTCATTAAAGACTCAAGCATAATAATCAACACAATCCACTTAGATAGAAAAATCACTTCGATCATAGTCTCTTTCCAAAAGGAGATTGGTAATCTAAATAAGGCTTCAATTTACTAGGTACTTTGAGGTCATAATAATCAAGTTGATTCATTGACCAATGAAGTGGTTGAGTTCAATCCTAGACCCATTTGGAAAAAGAGGGATGGTGCTTCCATATCATTCCTTAGAAACCTTAGAAACTTATGGTCACCAAGGCAAGGACACTCAACATTGTAAGTAATTTCCACTTGTTCATCAAACACAACTGTCATATCTCAAGTTATGATCCTGGATTTGAAAGGACATACACTCCCATCATTTGCATGCACAAATTTAAGGCTACTTTGTCTCTTCAACTCATCATTGAATAGATTTTTCGACAAGGTGGGATGATGGATCATGGTGAGGAGGATGTTTACTAATTCAAAAAGAGGAAGACCATTCAACCAATTTTGGTAAGGCCTTCTCTCTAACTTTGGTTAGTCTTCTGGAACTGTTGTTAGAATTTACTTCAAGGTGTGAAAAAAGTGTATTTGTTTATTCGTATTGGCCCTTGTAAGAAGGACATATTATATGCGTGGTTTTGAGGGTGGCTCTATTTGTTTTGGTATGCCCTTAGGCCTCTCAACTGTTATGGAGTATTTTTTACTTATGCCTTTCACATTACCTAATTTTTTTTTGTGTCTAGGTGTCTCTTTATTGGGTAACCTCTTGTCCATTTTCTTCAAGGCCTGGCCTCTCAGTTCTGTTATTCCTAAGATTTGGAAGACCCTAGTTATTTGGTATTCTATGGAAAAGGGATTTTCCCATTGATTTTTGGAATCATGGATTTCTTTGGGAACTCTCCCTAGTGCCTCAATATGAGCCTTGGAACGCATCAAACATGCTCTTATATTATTGTTTTTCTAGGTTTGTTGTTCATTTGGATTATAGGGTAGTGTAGGAATTCAAGAGGGTATTGAGAAGACACGAGGAATCAATTTAGTGCAACTAGTCTTCCCTTTTGTCATTGACTTCCAAGGTTCACTAGAATGAACACAAGTGCACTTCATAGACAACAATAATTATGAATACCCTTGTATAGAAAAAATAGAAAATTGATGAGTTGGAGGCTGAGTGTAACATATTGAGAAACATGGTTATCGGTTTGAGCACAAATTCACACTCAATAGCTTCTAACCACAAAACATCCACAAACTTGGTTCACAGAGATCCAAAGGAAGAAGATATAGTGCATTAGATGTTGGAAGATATGGACATTGATAATTATAACTCCCTTCCTACTAGCCATGGGAAGGAAGAAGCTATTGATCATCATGCTTTTTGATAAGTTTCTATGTTCAGTAAGGTAATTCAAATATTATGAGTTTTTTTTTTTTAATTATATACTTGTAAGTTTTTATACATGAATCACTAAGATGTAATAAGTGTAAAATATTGCAAGTTTTCTTTTGTGACTTATGAGAGTCGCCATTCATGTTTGAAATCTCAATACAATTGTTTTTATACTCTGTTGTTTATATTTATAATACATATTTCCTAGTTTTGGTTAAAAAAGAAAAGAAAAGCAGTCATGTTCAATCCCTAAAATAGTTTTTTATTGTCAATGAGGGGAACGATAAAGTGGAGAATCTTAGGACAGAATCTAGAGATTTATAAGGAAATTTTATTCCTCAAATTGGTGATACTTCCACATTTAAAATTGGAATGAAGAATGTTCCCTTTGGAGAGGGTATACTTGGCTTAGTCAAATTTTCCAGTATGGTGAGATAGACAACAATGATAGACATTGGAAATCCCTTCAAACTTGTGGTTATTTACAAGAAATTGATGTGTCTCTCTTAGTTTTGGCAAGTTAAGGTGCATATATTCTCCTCTCAAGACTGGGATTTCCAATGTATGAATCATTCTTATAGAATTTCCAAATAAATTGAAAACATGTAAAGAAGTTGCAAACAAGAAAGGGAAGACACGTTGTTACGATTTACCCCTCCAAAAAACATGAGAATAATAAAACATGTGTAGTTGTGCCACATAAGGATATTGTTCTGGCCAAATATTGAGGAAATGATACCTTTGATTTTTTATGTAAGTGAGGAAGGAACGTCCAAGACAAGCAAAGGGAACTAAGAGTTATTTAGTGACTCAAACAATGGAGATATATACTATAGGTTGAGAACGTTGGAAAAATATATATTATTCCAAATTTGAAAAGACTATTCCATACATTTTACTTTGTCAAATAACATGTTTGAGAGAATACTTTGGAGTAAACCCCGGTCTTAGTACTGAGCCATAAACGAGGACTATCAATAATAAAAATCAAAATATTTCATATGTCAGTGGTGAATTTGAGGAATTCAAAACAAATGATGAATTTTATGATGTGATCATTGTTGGAAGTGAAATAAAAGATGATGATAATGAAATAATTATGTTCTTTTTTATAATGAAAATGCTCTTCCTCTATCCCCTATACAGGGTCATAAGAGGGGTACTATGTGTTGGATTAATCATAAATTCTAAATTTGGTTTTTCAAAACTTCCCAAATACAATTGTAGATTTGGAAATCTTAAATGTTAGATTTCAATGGTTTTTGTGGAATCAAATTTGTTTCAAATCCTACTTATAGCTTGTAAAAAATGATTGAGTGGGGCAGTGTTGGCTTGCTTAAAATATTTTTCCAATTGATTGATTTTGATGCATGTAAATGATACCTTATAAACTATAAAGGATGGCATACCTAGATACAATTTTGTGTGTTTCATATGCATTCAAAGATATGCAAGTGGTTTGAAGCTTAACATTTGCATTGGAGCTTATAGAGCATAAGATATTGGACTGTATAGGGATTCCTTGGGTTCAAAAGTTGTCACAAAGATTCATTAACTATTTGATTGGGTTACAAAGTTTAAGAATGTCTTGTTACTCTTTATTAATGGAATGATTGTTGAAATTGGTCTTCCAATAATCAACACTTTGCATAGCCTTTTGAAGACCAGTGATAAAATTATATAGATTGGAGAGGGAGATGAAAAACAATTTGAAGGAAGGTATTTTATACTAGCTACTCATAGTATGGTTGGTACAAGAAATAATAGAAGAAGAGATACAACCAAACCATCCTGAAGCATTGGGTCATAATAGTTAGACTTTATTTGGAAGGCTTGTCAATTTGGTGGACCAATAGAAGTTAAATCATATTGTAAATAAACACTTTGTGTTTAATTCAAATAATTTATAGAATTTGATGAAACATGAGAAGAATAATCATCTTAAGTCAACCTCTATGATTAGTAGAACCACTTAAAATTCTATACCTTGCAAATGACCAATGTCAATTTCCAAATGGCCAATGCAAATAGCCAATCATGAACATCCAATATGATTAGTATAGGGGCATGAATTTGCAAATGACCAATGCAAATGGCCAATCTTGAACATCCTAAATGTCAAAGTGCGTATGAAATTGTCATTATGATGTTCACATTATTTGGCAAGAGGAACTTCAGGTTGTTAGAATTTACTTCAAGGTGTGAATAAAGTGTATTTATTTATTGGTATCGACCCTTGGAGGAATCACATATTCTATGTGTGGTTTTGAGGGTGGCTCTATTTGTTTTGGTATGCCCTTAGGCCTCTCATATCTTATGGAGTATTTTTTACTCGGGCCTTTCACATTACCTAGCTTTTTCTATGTCAAGTATCTCTTTGTTGGGTAATATCTTGTCCATTTTCTTTGAGGCTCGACCTCTTAGTCTTCCTATTCCTAAGATTTGGAAGACCCTAGTTATTTGTTATTCTACGAAGAAGGGATTTTCCCATTGAGTTCTAGAATCAAGGATTTCTTTGGGACCTCTCCCCAGTGCCTCAATCTGAGCCTTGGAACACATCAAACATGCTTTGATATTTTTTTTTTTCTAGGTTTGTTGTTCATTTGGATTACATGGTAGTGTGAGAATTTAGGAGGGTATTGAGAAGGCATGGGGAATGAATTTAGTGCAATTGGTCTTCCCTTTTTTCATTCACTTCCAAGTTTCACCAGAATGAACACCAATGCACTTCATAGACAACAACAATTATGAATACCCTTGTATAGCAAAAGTAGAAAATTGATGAGTTGGAGGCTAAGTGTAACATGTTGAGAAACATGGTTATCAATTTGAGCAAAGATTCACACTCAATAGCTTCTGACCACATAATGATAGAAATATTGTTGTCATTAATGTCAAAGACAGGAGGATCCTACAAATGTCCAAGATAAATATTGCCCACAAATGTCCAAGATAAAGAGTGCAATATGGATATTGTTGAAAGTATTACTTTTGGATTTTCTATGATCAGTTTGGATACCCTATATTTGAAGGAATGTTTACCCTACATACCTATCCCAAATGAGAGCACAATTTATATAGTTGGAAATATTATTCTGAGACGTTTCCAACAATATATGACATTCCCTCTAACTCCTTAGGAATGGGGAGATATGATTTTTTCCGTCCAACAACCCAACCAGAAAATTGAGGTTGGCCCTGAAAATGGGGAAAAAATTACTATAAATACATTGTATATTTTCACATTAGTTGAGAAACCAAGAAGTAAATCAAGTTTGAGGTGCACATAAGTGATGTGAGGTGCGCTAAAGGTGTTGGGGTGTCTTTTTTGGATCTAAAGGTGTGCAAAAGAAGTCTAAGGGATTTTCTTGAGGTATTTCTTGTTCTCAAGGTGCATTATGAAGGACCGAGGGTCTGTGATGTTGTTGTGTGCACTGTTTTGAGGTTGTGATGTTGTTTTCATTAGTGGATGTTTCCATTAGTAGATGTTGTTGTAGGGATGTTTCCATTAGTGCATGTTGCCATCAGTGGATGTTGTCGTCAATGGATGTTGTTGTCAATGGATGTTGTCATTAGTGATTACATTCTCAGAATGATGATATGAGGCTTGCTAGGGTTTGAAGGATTATTTGTGGAATGAAGAATGCAAGTGAAGTGAGAAGTACTATGTGTATGAAGATATTGGATTGGTGTCTGCACATATCTTGTTGAGTTGGTGCTCAAGTGAGGGGATTGGTATCTCCAGTAGGTTGGTACTTGGAAATATTGTTACATTAGGTTGGTACCTATAGGTGCTACTGAGTTGGTGCTCAGATGAGGATATTGGTGTCTCCAGTAGGTTGGTGCCTACATGTGTTGCTGAGTTGGTGCTCAGTTGAGGATATTGGTGTCTCCATTAAGTTGGTGCCTACATATTGCTGAGTTGGTGCTCAGTCAAGGAGATTGGTGTCTCTAGTAGGTTGGTTCCTATAATCTTTGTAACAATAGGTTGGTTCCTACAAACATTTATAAATATAAGTTTTATGGTTTTCTCCCGATTGTGTTTCCATGTTAAACTATGTGCATTGTGATTTGAGTTCATATGTTCTGATTGTTTCTCAAATAATGAATGATTCATGAATGGTTCAATAAAGTAAAAAGTCTTTTGTATTAATCCCCCCCTCTCAGTATAAGCATAAGTTCAACAACTGGTATCAAAGCAGGTTCCTTCATAAACAATTTAACCACTAGAAGGAAGATCTTGAACACATATGGATTGTAAGGAAGGTCTTCCTACAAACAAAGCTCCTTTGTTTGATGGAATAAACTATGCATCATGGAGTATAAGAATGAAGATGTATTTGTAGGCCCCTGGGTTTTGTATTTGTGATTCAGTCACAACAATTTATATAGATGAAGTTGGGAAGTATTCAAGTGAAAACAATGCAAAAGGTAGTAGATGTCATCTTGAGTGGCATATCAAAATTTGATATTGTCAAGGTAGTGAAGTGTACATCAACTAAACAAATTTGGGACAAGCTACAAAATTTTTATGAAAATAGATCTGATGGTTGTTATAGCTGTGAATCAGGGACAAAAGAAACACAATTTGTGAGAAATCTAAAAGGAGGACCTGACAAATACAAAAGGAAACTACCCTTCAAATTCTTTAAGTGTGGTAGAAAAATACATTTTTCTACTGAGTGTCCATGTGCAAAAAGGGAATATAGTGATGATGAAGAAGAATCTCTCTCTAAAACCATGGAAACAAACCCCGATGATGAAGAAAATGAAATAATAAAAAATAAAAACCAGAAGAAGAAAAATAAGATCTTGAAGAAAAACTCGTCAGTGCCTTAGAACAAATAGACAAGCTTAAGAAAAAGAAGCAGAAAGAGAAATTGAATAAATATGAAGAGGAGGATCATGATATTGAAGAAACAAAGAAGACAATTATCATCCTAAAGACTCAACTAGAAGAATTAAAAAGGATAGAAAAAGTGGTGAGAAGTCAGCTGAAAGAAAAGGAAGAAAATTACAATAAGCTAGAGGTTGAAATCGTTTCCTTAAGAAAGGAACTAGAGAAAACATCCGATTAGTTGAATACATGATTGAAGTTTGGAAAGAGTATTGGAATATTAGATAATATTCTTAGTTTCCAAAGGTCACCATTCATCATAATAGGTCTTGGCTACGAAGAAAAACAAAATACCCTTGAGGGAGATGCAAGCATTAAGGTCACAAAGCCATCATAAAAGGAAAATGAAGAAAAGTCTAAAATTTATGCCAATATTCTCAAAGGCTCCATCAAGAGTGAAAGCAACAACATGAAATGCAATATTAACCAGTAGAAAACTGAGTCTTCTCACAAAAATAATGAGAATGAGTTTAGAAGATTTGTTCCACCAAGAAGGCCTTTCACAAACCAATACCAAAATCTCTTTCTTGGCTATTGTTTTTCTTGCAATAATTTTGGTCATAAGGAAAAATATTGTAGAGATTATGCAAGAAGTGATCACATGAGATACAAAAATAGATGTTCTTACAAAACCTCAAAGGATGATTATGTGAGCAACAAAACCATAATTTATCATGGGTTTTCTAACAAAAACTAAAATTAATTTTCTCCTCTGCTTGATATTGAATGTTATAAGTGCAATAACTGCATGCACATAACACACCACTATAGAAGCAACATAATAAAGTCTCCTAAACAAAACAAGGAAGAAGATGTTCTTACCAAGATAGAGAAGAATACACCAAGGTGTGGAAAAGGAAGAAAGAATAGCTGAAGAAGGAAGAAAAGGACTTGCACTTTATTCTCAAAATGAATAAAACCAATGGTACATTGACAGTGTATGTTCAAAACACATGACATGGGATTAGACCAAGTTTCTCACCTTGAAGGAAGAAAAATGAGCCAATGTTACTTTTGGAGATAAGACTTCTGCAAGGATAGTTGGAAAAGGTATTGTTAGTATTGATAATGGAAATGCTATGACACAAAATGTCTTGTATGTTGAAGGGTTAAAGCACAATCTTCTAAGTGTCATCCAAATGTGTGATCAAGGTTACAAAATCACATTCCATTCTAAAGGGTGTGAGATAAGGAAAGCAACTTCAATAACATTAATGGCAAATGCAAACAAAACCACAAGCAATGTATACATACTCGATGAAGTCAAAAGAGAAAAATGTTGCATGGGAGTTATATCTCTCTCATCTCGTAAGTAGAGGGAAGCAAAATCTCAGGGGGAGCATCCCTTTGCAATTGATTTTAAAGGGGGAGAAGTTGCAGACAGAGAAATAATTGAAGACACAAGGAGAGTTGCAGACAAGGGGAGTATTACAAAATTGACTAAGGGTTTCCATTAAGGACAAAGGGGGAGATTGTAGGAAATATTGTTGTCATTAATTTCAAATACAAGGGGAGTCTACAAATGTCCAAGATAAATATTATAAGTCTACATATGTCCAAGATAAAGATTGCAAGATGGATATTGTTGAAAGTATTGCTTTTGGATTTTTTATTATTAGTTTGGATACCCTATCTTTGAAGGAATTTTTACCCTACATACCTAGCTCAAATGGGAGAAAAATATATATGGTTGGAAATATTATTCTGGGACCTTTCCAACGACATATGACATTCCCTCTAACTCCCTAGGAATGAGGATATGTGAATTTTTTTGTCCAACAATCCAACCATAAAATTGAGGTTGGCTCTTCCAGTCTTTATAGGTTGACCCTGAAAGTGGGGACATAATTACTATAAATACAAGATATATTTTCACATTAGTTGAGAAACCAAGAAAGAGATCAAGTTTGAGGTGCACAAAAACGATCTGAGGTGCACTAAAGGTGTTGGGGTGTCTTTATGGAATCTAAAGGTGCACAAAAGAAGTCTAAGGGATATTCTTGAGGTCTTTCTTGTTCTCAAAGTGCGCTATGAAGGACTGAAGGTCTGTGATGCTTCCATGTACACTATTTTTAGGTTTTTATGTTTCCATCAATGGATGTTTTCTTCAGTGATTACATTCTGGGAAGGATGTTATGCAGCTTGCTAGGGTTTGAAGGATTGTCTATGTAATGAAGCATGCAGGTGAAGTCAGAATTAATCTCTGTATGAAGATATTGGATTGGTGTCTACATATAACTTGTTGATTTGGTTCTCAAGTGATGGTATTGGTGTCTTGAATAGGTTGGTTCTTGCAAATATTGTTACATTAGGTTGGTGCCTACAGGTGTTGCTGAGTTGGTGCTCAATTGAGGATATTGGTGTCTCTAATAGGTTGGTGCCTACATATTGCTGAGTTGGTGCTCAGTTAAGGAGATTGGTGTCTCTAGTAGGTTGGTTCCTACACTCTTTTTAACAATAGGTTGGTTCCTACAAACATTTATAAAGATAAGTTTTATGGTTTTCTCCCAATTGAGTTTTCATGTTAAACTCTATGCATTGTGATTTGAGTTTATATGTGATTATTGTTTCTCAGCTAATGAATGATTGATGAATGGTTAAATAAAGTAAAAAGTATCGTATACTGATTCACCTCCCCTCTCAGTATAAGCACGAGTTCAACACATAATGTCTACAAACTTTGTTCAAGGAGATCCAAAGGAATAAGACATAGTGCATGAAATGTTGGAAGATATGGACATTGAGAATTATAATTCCCTTCCTACTAGCCATGGGTAGAAAGAAGATAATAATCATCATTCTTTTTTATAATTTTCTATGTTCAGTAAGGCAATTAAAAGATTAATATTTTGTTTTAATTATATACTTGTAAGTTTTTATATAGGAATTACTAAGATGTAATAAGTGTAAATTTTTGAAAGTTTTCTTTTGTGACTTTTGAGAGTCATCATTCATGTTTGAAATCACAAGACAATTTTTTGTATACTCTGATGTTTAGATTTATAATACAATCTTCCTGGTTTGGTTTAAAAAAAAGAGAAAAGCAGTCTTGTTCAGTCACTGGAATTGTCTTTTTTTGTCAATGAGGGGAGCGATAAAGTGGCGAATCTTAGGACTAGATCTGTAGATTTAGAAGGAAATTATATGCCTCAAATTGGTGATACTTCCACATTTAAGATTGGAACGAAAAATGTTCCCTATGGAGAGGGTATACTTGGCTCAGTCAAATTTTCCCAGTATGGTGAGATAGAAAAAAATGTTAGATGCTATAAATCCCTTCAAAGTTGTGGTTATTCACAATCGATTGATGTGGTTCTCTCAGTTTTGGAAAGTTAAGGTGCATATATTCTCCTCTAAAAACTGGGATTTCCAAAGTATGAATCATTCTTCTAGAATTTATAAATAAATTGAAAACATGTAAAGAATTTGCAAACAAGAAAGAGAATACATGTTGTTACAATTTACCAAAAAATAAAATTTGATCAGAATAATCAAACATGTGCAGTTCTGCCACCTAAAGACATTGTTCTGGCCAAAGATTTGGGAAATGATACCTTTTATTTTTTATGTAAATGAGGAAGGAAAGTCCAAGACAATCAAAGGGAACTAAGATTTCTTTAGTGACTTAAACAATGGAGATATATACTATAGGTTGAAAACATTGGAAAAAGAGGTATTGTGCCAAATTTGAAAAGACTATTGCATATATCTTACTTTGCCAAATAGCATATATGAATGGTCATCCATAGATACATGGTAATATTACACGATCCATTAAAAACGTAAAGAAATTGGGTATAAGTTCAAATGGGATATTTGTTGAGACGTGACAAGGAAAGGTCCATGTCTAGGATTGCAAATACCATGTGTTTGTGTAGCTACAAAACAAAATTTGTTAATTGGAGATGAGTTGTTAGTGGACTATAATTATCACAGTCATAATCCTACTATAAAACAAAGACATGTGTTTGAAAACACAAGTTTTCCAATAGAGGACGAACACCTTCAGTAACCACTCACACAACCAAATCAAAGATCAACACACCAATATTTTGACATGGTAAAACCCCTATGGGGAAACATCCATGGCCACTTGGAGCCATTTATTAATGAAAAAGAAAAATATTACAAAGATATTTACAAGAGAGTTTCTCACAATCGATCATTGACAAATGACCCTCCATGCTCTTTAAATAGAGATCATGGACCAATTAAGTGTTAATCCATGATCAATGTAGCCATTAAGATCGAGGAGAATATGAACCGTCATATCACTCTATGTCGGGAACATATCGTGACCTTCGTATTTCCTAACTACAAATGCATACTAATGCATACTAAAGAAACACACTATGAAACACACTTTTTACCCAATGACACATTAGACCAAGCAGATCTTAACTAATTCCTAAGTGTCTAAATATCCTAACATCCCCCTTAAGAACAACTTGGTATAGGATTGAAGGATTTATAGTAGTGACAAAATAGGAGAAGGAAGGAGGCATTAGAGCCTATCCCCCCTTAATGAAAACTTCATGAATGCCTAACATTAATCAAAGTTTGGAAAACTTAGCTTCTATAAGAGACTTTGTGAAAATTCCTGCAACTTGATCTTCTGTAGGGAAAAAGAGCACTTCAATAACTTGATCATGAATGCGATTTCTGATGAAGTGCATGTGTATTCGATGTGTTTTACATTTTTATGATCCAAGGGGGGAATATATAAGGCTAAATGTATATGATATGACCCCAAAGGGGGGCATATATGGGCTTAAATGTACATGTAATGTGCAAATACATATGTAATAGGATCGACCTAGTGATAAAGGGGCCTCATGTGCAAGTGTGAATAACTATATATAAGAGATTGTGTATTCATTATTGGGAGGT
>ML818459.1:0-13521 GCA_009831015.1 Picea engelmannii | reverse complement strand
TAGGAGTACTGATTTCTACCTTATTGTATCCAATACCAAATTTGTCATTTGGTGATCTCTGACTATCCAAGATTTTATCTAGGGTCATTGAACTATTCAAGAACTTGATTTGGGTGTTTGACTTCTCAACCTTCAAAACTTCTGCTTCTAGCTTATGACATGATTCTTCTCCTACTTCTTCCATGGGATAAATGCTAACTGAACATTCTTTTATTCTATCTGAATCTTCTTCTTTACTTGCAAGGGAGGATTCAACATCAACATTGTTGTTTGTCCTTATGCTTTTAGACACCACTTGTCCTGAGTTTACAAACTTTATCTTACAATCTTTGGAAAGGACCACCTCTTTACATCCTCTGTCACACATTTGACTTACATTGAGAAAATTATGTTTCATCCCATCTATAGGAAGATCATCCTGAGAATATCCTTTTCCATTGCTTAAACTCACCATCCCTTTATCCTTGTTTTTACCTGGTTCATCATTTTCAAGGATCACATTTCCTGTTTTGATTTTTCTTATAAGCAGAAGCCTATCCTTTTCTCCAATCATGTGCTTGGAACATCTACTGTCTATATTCCAGGGGTTCTTTTTTCTTTGAGCCAACAACACTAATCCACACTTATCACTTTCTTTCTTCTTCCAAACCTTGACATTTTCAGCAGAGGAATTCAAATCTGATTTATAGTCCTTTAAGTGACAATCAACAGCTTTATGCCCATAGTTATGACAGATGTAGCATTATGATTCGTTGATTAAAGAGTCAAAATGATTGTTATGCTTAACATGTGTCCTTTTCCCAGCCATCAAGTGATTTGTAATCTGTGGAGGTTTTTTACTTGGGTGTCTCATTCGTTGTTGTGGAAGATATCTATACCTTGAATGTCTTTCTTGCTCATATCTAAATTTTAAAGAACAGTTTACAACTTTGTGACCAAAGTTAGAACAGAAAAAACAATATCCATAGAAAAATCCTTGGTACCTAGAAAATGGTTGTCTTCTTTGAGTAGGTCAATTTCTTCCATGTTGATGATTTCCTTGAGAAGGGAGTGCATTATTTCTTTGTTCTACAGATTCAATCCTGGCACCTTTTTCTTTACTCCTCTTGAGCGGTTGATTGTCTTCCTTTCTTTCCGCAGGTTTGTTGTTGTCATTGGTTTTAGATTTGACAAAATTGATGAAGTCTTTGTTGCTTGGATGACCACTACTTTGGATTCCTTTGTTGATTCAGAATGGTGGCTAATCCTTTTGAGGCTTTGATACTTGACAGATTCTAATGATACAAGGCTTGAAACTTCTCCAACTCTTTCCTAGTTTTCACTACTTCTTCTTCCAAAGCTTTACATCTTGCCTTCTTACCTGATAATTGTTGTTTCATAATGTCCTTGATTTTATTTGCCTCTTCTAATTCCACTTTTAGCAGGGCAAAGTCTTCATCAGGTTGTTTATTGTCTTTCTCGAACTGTATCAACAATTGTTTTTGCTTTCTGTTCTTAATTATGAGTCTGTTAATCTCTTCCAGTGCACTGATCAATTCTCCTTCCATATCAACCACATCTTCTTCATCATTATCATCACTTCCTGTGATTTTATTATCATAATCCTCTTTGGCCATAAGAATGAATTCATTTACCTTATCTTCATAGGAAGAGTCACTATCGGTGTCTTCTGAGGAGTAGTCATTGTTTACACATAAACTTTTTTTTCTATCAAATCATTTGGATTTGTACTTCTCTTCACCTTCAGAGTTCTAGTCCTTCTTCTTGTGTGAACATTTATTTGCAAAGTGACTTATCTTACAAAAGTTAAAACATTTGAGGGTAAGCTTGCCTTGATATTTTCTTGATCCTTTCTTTAACCTTCTCACAAATTTTGCCTCAATATCATCTAAATATGAATCAATATCCTTGTCTGCTTTAAAAGATGCTTCTCTATTAATGGATTTATCTTTGTTGATTCTCATTTCATATGCAGTTAAAGTTCCTAGGAGTTGATCAATGAACAGGATTTTCAGATCATTTAGTTCTTCTATTGCAGAGACTTTTGGATTAAACTTATCAAGCAAAGATCTTAAAATCTTCTGAACTAAAATCGATTCTTCAATATTCTCACCAAGACCCTTCATGGCATTCACAAGTTCTTCAACTCTTAGAAAATACTTCCCAATGGTTTCATCTTCTTTCATTTGTAGCTTTTCAAACTGTACTCTGTAGGTTTGAAGCTTGTCACCTTTTGCCTTCTCATTACCTTCATAACTGCTAATAAGTTTATCCCACATTTCTTTGGCAGTTTGAATATGCATCACCTTTACAAACTCCACTTCTGCAAGTCCATTCAAGATAGCATTCATTCCCTTAGCATTAAATCTAAATTCTAATTTATCATCCTTGGAAGCTAGCACAACAGGCTTTATGTATCTAATCTCTGCTACATCCTAAACATCAGCACCTAAGGCCATTAGGTATGTTCTCATTCTAACCTTCCATAAGGCAAAATTTGTTCCATCAAACATAGGAGGCTTAGTGGTTGAAGTCCCTTCATGACTTGTCATGTTTAAGCTTATAGATCTACCTTTAGATAAAAGGAACCTGCTCTGATACCAATTGTTGGACAATTGAGAGGGGGGGAGGGGGGTGAATTAGTTGTTACCCTGCTTAAACAATTATGCTTATTTTAAACTCTTTGCGGAGAACTTAATGAAAATCACAATAATGCAGGGAGGTAAGCAATATAACATTCGACATCAGTCACACATATTAAATATACAGAGACAGATATTTCCTGAGGAAACCCATAAAGGGTAAAAACCTATTTTTCTTCGTATGATAAGTAATCTTTACATTCTGTACATTATCATACATATGATCTCCAACCCATTGTGAGGCTACAACCTCTGTTTTGAAAGATGCAACTTGCTGAGAGAACCAACTCTCTATTTTCTCTAGCACCTACTAGAAGGAAGCACCAACTCCCTAGTTTCTCTAGCACCCACTAGAAGGAAGCACCAACTCCTTGGTTTCTCTAGCACCCACTAGAAGGAAGAAACAACTCCCTAAGTGTTCTAGCACCAACTGGATGGAAGCACCAACTTCCAGTCACACAGGCACCAACCTGTAAAACAAAGAACAACAGTTCTCCCTTGCACCACCCTACCACCCTGGTTTCTTTGGCTGCAACCAGATGGAAGCTACAACTCGCTGTGTTCAAGCACCCACTTGAACCTATGAGGAAAACAGTCCTCCCTAGAACCTCCCTACCACCCTGAAATATAAATTTTTCTATATATAAATTTATCACAGTGATACAAAATTTATCAATGGCTTACCAATCTCATCATTGTTCTGCTACACTACTCTGATCTACCTGCATCGGTGTCTTCATGCACCCTTCCTTATGCTTTATGTTCTTCTACCTTTCATGCTTTGTGTGCCATGTCCCTTCTATGCACCATTACTCTTCTATGCATTTCATCTGCTGCACTCTTCCTCCTTCTACACACCCGAATCACTCTCAACAGCAGCCCTCATCTCTTCTTTGTTCTTCATTCTTATAGTCTTTGTGCACCTTGTGCATGCTATATGCATAAATGCTTCTGCATGCTCTTCAACGTGCCATGGTTCTTCTCATCGGGTTGTTCACTACCACTCCACTTTTTCTCTGCTTTGCTCGCTCAAGCCTCAAAAAGAAAACTGCATCTCGCTTATGTCTATTCATCATCTGTTACTCATCTCTGAGTTTTATCTCACTCTACGCATATTGTTGGTCTCACACTATGCATACTGTAATTTTCCCTTCTTTACAGTTCAACTCATTTTTCATTCAGAACAACCAACCACACAAAGTCACTGCATGTTTCTTTTATACACTACAACCCCTTCAGCTACCCCTCAAATCCCTAGAACAACGCTTCAGCAACTGAAACACCAACCATCTAAGAACCATGATTTTGTTCTGCTAACTGAATCATAACTGAACAATTAATCATGAAGAGAAACAGTAGCCCTTCAATCATATTTTTAAGTATCCAACACCGTTGGATTACAAGCATAGGGTCTCGCGTTGATTTCGCCATTTCGCATTTCGATATTTTGGCATTTCAGCATTCCTGTGTTGTGAGGCATCTCAACTCTCCAAGTCATGATCTTTGAAGTGGAGATTAGCTTCATGCTAGATCCTCCCTTGAGCCTTTGTCTATGTGACCATAGGTTATGACCAGGGGTCAATTCTGAACACACATTTTGCATTTTGCATTTCGGGGATTCTGTGAAGGGTCATCTCGACTCTCCATGTACCAAACTCTGAAATGGAGCTTGTCTCTTTGAGCTCTTCTCTATATCTCTTTGATGATGTGACCACCGACAGTGGCCAAGCGTGTATCCATAAAGCGCTTTCAAAATTTCGCATTTCGTCGTTTCACGATTTCGCATATCGCGAGTTCAAGAGCTTAGGGAACCACGTTCCTTTGACTTTCTAGTCAGTGAAATGGCGATCTTTCACCACGTGTCCTATGGACCCAACAGTCCATATCTTATTGTGATTTTGAAACTTCATGAGCCTTCGTCGTGTCTGATCAGCGGTCCAAATCAATCTTCGATCCGACGGCTAGGAGTATTTCATGATTTCGCATATCGCAAGTTAGAGAGGTTAGAGCTCTCCTTCCTTTGACCTTTCATCTAGTGAAATTCATATCTTTTTCCATGTGTCCTCTGGCTTCAAGGGCCAGGATCATTTCACAAATTCACAAGCCTTCGTTGTGCTTGTTTTGGGATTTCAGCATTTTGCATTTTGCAACTTTGGGACTCCTATGATGAAGAATATCGACTCTTGACTCCTCCAACTCCCAGTATCCAAAACTCTGAAATGGAGTTTACGCTTCACGTTTGATTTCCCAGTTTGTGAAACTTCGAAATGGAGCCTTTATTGATGTGCTTGTTTCGGGATTTCGGTGTTTCGCATTTCGCAACTTCGGGACTCCTGTGATGAAGATTCTTGACTCTTGAATCCTCCAACTCCCGGTATCCAAAACTCTGAAATGAAATTTACGCTTCACCTTTGATTTCCCGGTCTATGAAACTCTGAAAAGGAGTCTTTTTGATGTGCTTGTTATAGGATTTTGGCGTTTCTCATTTCGCAACTTCGGGACTCCTGTGATGAAGAGTCTCGACTCTTGACTCCTTCAACTCCCGGTATCCAAAACTCCGAAATGGAGTTTATGCTTCTGATCTTTCCATGCCATCATCACTGTTGATCTTCCTTGCCTGCCTGTTTTCCATTGTTTTCTCCCAACTGTAAACCTGCCAACATCGCTACTATTCTTTCCTGTAACCATACCTTTGTCAGTGTTGTTCTTGCCATCAATAATTGTAAGCATGCTATTCTTGATGTTGTTCTTGCCTGTAGACATGCCATCATTGTTGTTGTTCTTGCCATCAATGACAATCATGCTCTTCTTGTAAACATGCCAACACATTTCACTCTACACGTTGCACCATGCCAAAGTTTAGTACGCCCCACCACGCACCAATACTTTGTGTGCACCATTAACTAAACTGTCGTGCGACAACATATGCCCACATTGTGCATGCACCAACCAAACTCCTTTTCACCCTGCCAATACTATGCACACCACGCATGCCATTATTATGTGTGTGCACATCGCGCAATGCTAAATTTAGCATGTGCACCTGCACACCAACATTTTTTCGTGCGGCACCAAAATTTAGCATGCACACCCGCACACCAACATTTTTCCGTGTGGTGCCAAAATTTACATATCACAAGTTTTTTTTTTTTTTACTGCTCATCATGCATTTTTAGTGCGCCCACCTACGCACATTCATTTTTATGCGCATCAATTCCTCGTGAATTTTGCTGTAGAAATTGGGGCTTTTGCTTAATTTTTTCCCAATTTCTACTATAGACATTCTGCAACTATGAAATTTTTTCAATTTCACCCCAATAACACCAGTTCAACCTCTGCAACAAAAAAAATTTGTGGTTTGACATTTCTGGAACAAATTTTTCCCAAACTCAAGTCACGAATTGAGAATTTTAATTACTAATCTCGCTCCAACTATCATGGATTTACTGTAATTTCAAATTCGACCAATTCTAGGTCTGAATTTGCTAGAACAGATATTAAATCAATAATATCTCACCACTTGGCCAAATTTCTCAATTTCCCCATGAATCTAACAACAGAAATTGGGGATTTTCCCAATCCCACCCAATTGTTGTTACTTTTTACCATGGACACTCTACAAACTGAAATTTGGCCATTTCAAAATCAATCCTTTGTAAAATTTCACTTCAACTCAACTTTCTCAGGCCACCCAGACTCAGTGTCGAAATTGAAGCTCTGATACCATATTGTAACATCTCAAGCCACCGACGTCGAGGCATGCTACACGAGAGAACACTTTTGTTCTCTTTGCGGAACATACTATAACATACTCAACATCCGACTGAGTTATGCCACATAAATTTTTCGAACTGCATGAAATTAAAAAATATACACACAGAACTCTTGCAGAACTTTATATATATAACGTAAACAGACAAATACATTTCATAAAAGCATGAATTCATACTGAAATAATAGTAAGCATAGACAAGCAGCATATACAGGAAATACCCATAAACATACAGACAGTTATAAGCACACATAAGATAAACCCATAAAAATAAACACGTAAATAATAATGCATCATGTAAATTTATCACACAGTTGACACTTATCTTGGTAAGAATATCACCAACTACGTGCATACCTTCCACGAACCTCCTAGCCTTAGACCACATTGATCATCACTCTCAACAGTGGGTCACCCCTGAGTTGGGACTAAACTCCACCCGGGTAAAGGGATTACTAACCAGGCTAATGGTTCATAGACAACAGGAAAGACTCTGTCACAGGTGCCAACTCAAACTAACATCCTACAGTCCTTCATTCCCCACATGTATGTCCCACCCAGGCAGTGTGCCCTTTCTCTACTCAACAGTCCTTCAGTTTCCCTACTTCCTTTCCGGGCTTCAGCAACAAACTGGACAGGAAGTCTTAGAGCCCTGTAGTTGTAGTTTAGCACCTTCAGGAAATCAATTTCCAACAATTCTCTCACCTAGAGAGGAATTGCTCGCGGGCCTAAAAATCTGCCTCTTCAATATCCCATGGGCCTGATAACCCGCTTCTTCAGTCCATCTCCCAAGTTAAACAACTACACAAATAGATATGGTTATGGATACAGGTTCAGGCACAGTGATAGAAAGTATGGAGGATAGCTAACTATGTGAGTGAATGGTTCTGGTATGGATGAATGATTGACTAAATGATGGAAGGAATGATCGAAAATGAAATAAGTCCAAACAATATGTATGCATGTCCCCAACTAGATACTTGTCATGTTGGGAGTTGCTTTGGACCACTTGTCCCCATCCTTAGAACTTAGGATAAAATAATTATCCATACTTTATACTTTAAGAAATATTAACACAATATTCCTTTTTGGCTTAAGCTCCCTACCTTAGCCCTTTTTCTTAACTTTTATCCCCCACCCTTTCCCTAACTAGTGGAGTTTAGTCCCCCATACTCTTTTATCGTGGTCAGTGTGCATGCAGCGATGTATTTTATATTAATGTTGAGACATATATAAAAGTAGGCGCATTTTCCTTTAACATCTAGCCTCTTTGGCCTAATCATCACAAAATTGGCTCACCAGCCTATAAAATACACAAAGGTTCCCTGGCCTCAAAATCGTGTGCACTTAAGTTGTTGTGCGCAGTATCCTGGAATCTGCACACTTCATCATTTTACTACACAATACATGCACTCAATATGCCATGAAAGGTGCATACAAAAATGATATCAAATAGCTTGACAACTTAAGTACATTTTCATTTACATTACAATTGGGTTCAGCCATGGGATATTACAAACATAGTGAGGGGGTAAGTTGCATGAATAATGTTGTGGTGGATATGGCAACAGAAAATTTTGTTCCAAAGCCTACTCCACAACAAGTAGATGAAATGGCTAGATATAGAGGCATTACCTACCAAAGGAATGAAAATAGAATTCAAGATAGAAATCAAGCAAACATTCCCAAGGTAGCCCCAACCCCTCCTAAGTCAAACGTGTATGCACGCTCAAATTTAAATATTGACTTAGGAGGATGGCCAAGTAATGCAAAGATGTTGGTGCTTGTGTCGAAAATAATGAAGATTTATTCTTAGAGGGAGAACCTACTCAGAGCCATAGAAAATCCTTCTCAAAATAATGTTTACATTCCACCAGCAGTAGCTTATCAGGATGCACCTGTTATTTTGCAGAATATGGATAGGGAAAATGAAAAGAATAGACCTTTTTACCTATATTTTCTCATGAATGATTTTATTCTTCACAATTGTATGCTTGATTCAGAAGCTATCTCAAATGTTATGACTAAGAAAGTAATGGAACAATTGAACTTAAGAATATATAGACCTTATCATAAAATTTGTGCTATGGATAGCAAGACGATTCATGTGCATGGTTTAATTAAAGGATTACAAGTACACTTGGTTGCATTCCCAAACATCATGATTTAAATGGACATTTTTTTTATTGATGTGTTTGATGCTTGGGATATGTTGTTTTCTAGAAAGATAGTTATAGATTTAGGTGGTAATTTGCAAATGGATTTAACTTATGCCACCATTCCAACTCCAAATGGTTCCATGTTTAGATTAAACAGGGAGTTGGAAAGGAAGTACCGTGCTGAGGATCCTATGAATCCCACAAATGATATTGTATATCAGGAGCTAGAGATGGGATGTTACGAAATAGAGTTTACTTCTCTAACATCTACCAATATGGAACTTAAAGTCAACCTCCAAGGATTTGTAGTGTTTGGGACACCAAGGATTCTTTTGATGGACTCTTTCTTGAGGAAGATTTGGATAAAGTGAATAATAATTTGACTCCTTTAGAAATAGAAACAGAGTTGGATTTGTCAGTGGAAAATGTGTTATCAACCCAACCTCCATCATAGGAATCAGTTAGATGTCAAAAAATGCTAGATGGAATTCTTGGGGCACATCCTCCTTATTTTTCAGAAATTGGGAAAATCAAAGGTGGAATATGTGATGCAAATGTGATGGAAAGTAATAAGGATGATAAGGATAATATTGATAATGTAAATTATATCATCCCTATGAAGAGGTATGCCAAGCCTTTTAAGGAAAAATTAAGTTCAGAAACTTTGCACTTGGCACCTATGAAAAATCATCAGAAATTTTTTAAGGAGGATTGTTCCAAGTGGCCCAAGGTTAGAAACTGGGATTCACATGGAAAAAGCATAAATCAGGATAAAGTGTATCATTCTTCTAGCAAATCTTCTCAGCCAGTGGGATGACATAAAGTCAGACATGCTACTGAGAGGACTCCCCCTTGAAGTGTTTCTTCACATGGCAACTTGGTGTCAAAAGGGACACCCTTTGTAACATATCTATAACCCTTCTCTTTGTATTTCAATTTTGTATTATTTCATTCATTATGTGATTATGTACTTAGATGTTTTAATGTATCATAGTTTCATTTTGTTATTGTTGTACAATAGTTATTTCATTATGTAATTGTTGTTTATAGTACTTTTCATTGTATATGTATATTTATGTTGGGTATTGGTGAGCACTTTGTTTTGTACATGTTGGATTCCTGTATGTTGTCCCTCCCAAGTGAATATCAAACACACGTCCCCATGTGGAGCCATATGTTGACCACCTATTTCAAATAGAGGTTCAACTCCATGTACCATGAAGATATGCACCATCATGTGCTACCAAGTCAAAGACTTACTAGTTCTACAAGGCAGTTTTGGCCTTCAACACTTCTTTTTTGTAATGGAATTTCCACTCCCCTGCGTGGGATTATAATGTAATGGGTCTGCATGGATCATATTTAGGTAATTTTCCTTAGGAATTCATCATTAGAGGATTCTGTTTCACTGAGTTTTTTTTTCCTCGGGTTATTAATTTGGCTTGACCACACTTATTAATTTCCCTTGAGTTTTTCACTCCCACAAATAATTCCTCCAAAGTGGTGAAAGGCGTTTTAATGGTCTATCCCTCTGGTATATAGTGTCTAGGAATATTTTAAATGACCATGCAAGACATATCCTAGAGTTTTTGCAGAATTCTGTCGAGTCTAGATATTTTTTATTTTTTTTTAATTGCCTAAGTATTGGTAATTTTAATTAATTTTTTATAATAAAAAAAATGTAAAAACTAGGTCTATGGGATTTTGATAGGGTTATTTATGCTCAAAAGAAATGGAATGAGACCCCCTACACTCTTGGACCAAGTTTCATCTCAATTGGACAAGTTTTGCTAGGTGTTTTTCGATGAGGAGTCTTAGTCAGTCCAAAACAACAATTTAATTGCTAGTGTTGACATAGTCAAAATGTCATTTTTTGTAAAATTAAGAAAAATGGTTAGACCAAATATGGGAGATGATTATTAAACCCCTCACTTACCTTTCCTAACATTTTTCTAACCCTCACAGCCCATTTTCACTTAACCACCACTTCAACACACCACTCCCCCTAGGGAAGTTGCACCCCCCTCCTTGAGAAAACATTAGAAAGTCAAAAATTAAGAGAGGTGGGACCCTCTCTCCCCTAGTGCACCCTCCTAGACCCTCCACCTCCCCCTCATGAGTTGGTAATTCTTTTCAACTCATCCTCCACTACCATACCAAAACCCTAACCCTAAGAATGTGCCCCCCTCCTTGAGATCATCACTCTTGCTCTTTGGTGGACACTTGGAAGAGATAAAAGAGAGGTAGCTCTTTCTCTCCAAGTATAAATCAAACCCCTCCCCTCCTCATTTCTCACCAATTATTTTTCTATTGTTACGCTACCCAAATATCTCCTCACTCTCCCATCTCTCCCATCTTTCTCTCTTCCATTCTTGCTCACATATTTTGGAGAGGAGTTTGTTGCAAGTATTTGCAGCAACCTCCTACTTGGATTAATGCAAAGAAGATTTTGAGGTCATTGATATGTGAAGAGTACTCATGTGCATCTACTATTTTGGGAGGTGACTTGTTCTTACTGTGTTTATGCATTCTATTTGCTTAGAGTAGAGATCCCAAGCAAAGTATTTTGCTTGGGTTGATTATCAATAGTATTATTGCTAATATATGTTGAGTATCTTGTTTATCTTGCAAATTATTTTGTAGATTTAACATATAGCTCATATCTATCTCTTTCTTGTAGCTTGCTAACAATTTGCAAGTCATTTCTAGTGTTGGGAAAGGCATTTTCAGACTTGGAAAATACCATTTTCACCTCTAGAACTTTGCTGAAATTTATTTTTGTTCATTTCCATTCAGGTTTTGGGTATTCTAACAAATAGAATAGGTCACATTAATCATTATATATTGCTGTAATTTTCTGCATAAAATTTCTATGTAAAAAGTAGAATTTTTCTTAACATTGTTGTCATTTTTGCAGCATTTCCAACAAGCTTTTGCTTGCTGGTTTTTTGCAAGTTAGTGACAAAGGAGGTGTCCAAGAGACCATTTGGGGCCACACAAAGATCAAGTACAACCTCCCAAGGTTGGGTAACACAATACCCTATCTTCTCCTTATTTCTATACATTGTAAGCAGGCCCAAGGGAGTCCCAAAGGGCTTGCACTTCTCTTGTATTAAATTTTCTGCAATTTTCTATTATTGTTTGCCTACATCTTGGTGAGTGTTTGGCTAGGCCAACCCCCAAAATTGTAAGGCTAGGAAGTAGAATTTATTTTCTGCAATTTATTTCTTATTTTTTTGCCCCATTTGTCATTAGGACAAGGTTGAGAGGCTAGGCTTTACTTTAAAGTTTTAGTTATAATTTTGTGCATCCACTTGTGCACAAAATCGGAAGGCTTTGTCCTCCATCTTGTGCACTTGCTTGAGGTTGTTTAGCTTAGTTTCCTTTCAAGCATTTTTTCCTTATTATTGTTTTCCTACACCTTTGAGTGTGTTTGGCTAAGCCAACCCCCAAAATCGTAAGGCTAGATTAGTACATGGTTTTTCTTTCTTTCACATGCTTAATGGTCTAAAGTAAATCTAAATCTAAGAAGTAATAATCATGTGCTATTTTAGGCCCATGGAGGCATAATGGTTTAATTTTCTCATCTTGCTTTCCCTTATTCATTGCAAGCTATCTTTTCTTTGAGTACTTTTCTATTTCAATCTATTTCATTCAATTATTTTAATTCCTTACAAGTAATTTACTCTTCAAGTACTTTGCTTTATGGTTTAATATTTACAAGTACTTTTACTTTTATGTCTTGCAATCTTGCATAATCTTGTGGTTTAGTTCAAGCACCTAATTTTCTTGCAATTTACTTCTAGTACTTTAGATTTCAAGTGCATTTTTCAAGTACTTTCAGTTTGCAAGCACACTCCTTACACAAACACTACATTTGCAATCACCTTAACTTAATATAATATAACTTAAACTAATTCAATTTACCTTAGTCTCATAGGGCTTAAAATTAACCTAGTTTAATAGGTCACCATTTACTGTCCCAACTTTTCCAACAAAAAAGGGATTTAAGAAAGAAGCAAGGGGAGCTGTATCAGGGATGATCTCACGGCGCTTGGTGTCCTCCCTGTGGAGTACTTCTATTCTTGGATTGGCATGTGGAGCTAGGGTGTGGCCTTGTTTGCCTCACTTATTGAGCACCCAACAATTATTTTGGTACAAGTGGGGGGATTTCTTGGGTTGTCACTTAGTATAGGATTCACTTCTAACTTAAAAACCTAATTAATCCTAAGATCAATCCACTTAACCTTGGGAAACTTACTTGGGTACATATTTTATGGTTTATGTTTAAGTTCACATTGCAAGCTCTTAAATTTTACATCTTTCATGCAAGTTACTTTAAGCATTTGAGGATTGGACTAAGTGATTTAGAAGTTGTGCTTTAGCCCTTGGAGGCCTCTTTTCATGCTTTAATATTGATTTTAAGTTGTATCTTTATGTGATTGGTCTCCTTCCTTGAAGTTGTGCATCCTTTAGCGGTGTCTTCATTTCTTGGAGCTTGTGGCTATGTATGTTATTGAAGGCTTCCCCTTGAGTTGTGCATCCCTTGGAGGCACTCTTGTTTGGGATAGTTGGCTCATGTGTTGTGGTTGTATCTTCTTTTGAGCAATATCTTCTTTACCTTCACATTCAAGTCTCTCTACAAGTTAGTTGCTTGGTTAGTTTCTTTGCTTGTATAATTTGTAAATCTTGTATCTTCAATGTTGTATCACTTAGTTTCATTGTAACTTTGTGGATAGTTATTTCATTCATTTATTTGTATCTAGTCTCTTTGTGGATCTTGTATCTAGTATTATTTTGTAATATTTATTGTAATCTTTGTAAAATGAAACTCCCTTAAACTTAGTTGACCCCTTTCCCAACCTTAGTCACTAGTCTTAGTGGATTTAGGGAAAAGACTTCTTTTGCATCTCTAATATTGCACTTTTCATTATTGATTTTGCATATA
>ML818458.1:120886-153212 GCA_009831015.1 Picea engelmannii | reverse complement strand
CCAAAATTCTACATGCATGTGGCAACCCTAAACTTTCCATCCATTGTATACCCCCATTTTCCTTATAAAATCAGGGCCATACCATACCATGACATTTGTTATGGCATCATAATTTCTAAATTTAGAAACCCTCTTCAACATTAACTTCACCAACTTATCCCAAACCTAGAAGTCACGATGAGTAAGCACATGTGCCCTCGAATAAAATAAAATTAAAAAATGCACCAAGGCACTCTTCAAAGGACTATTAAGGACAATTACTTTTACCTTCAAGGTCCATGCCTTCAAACCCTCCTCTTTTATGTCATTGGATGGTTTTGTATTAGAGTCAATGATTTGAAGGTCAAATCTACTTAAAGAAATATGCAACCAAGTGATGGGTATGTTGCATACCGCTAGGAGAGAAACATGCACAAGTTGGGTAGTTTCTTCTCCCTACTAATTATTCTCCATGCCTTTGACCAAGGGTTTTGAGAGTGCAATAATTTTAAAGATACCATGGGCAAAGCATATCCATGGTTCACTACTTCTCAACCCTCTAAAGTGTCGATTTTTTTTCACACATAAAGTCAATGGCATCAAATAATGTTTTCTATCCATGACCATGAGAAACTAAGGATAATAAGGGCAACTCCTCTTAATCACAACACCAACCTAACATCATCGTTGACCATTGTTTTGAAAAGGGCCACTCTATAGTGAATGTGCAATGTGAAAATAGGTCAAAGTTTCTATTTGATATTGTTTTCACCTTGACGAATATAAAGAATATGGTATTTCATAACATCGTGGATTTTGAAGGAATAAAAACTCATCATGTATATATCTATCGTGGATTTATTCAATTTTTTCAATGTCTTGATTTTAAAATTATTCTAATCGACGGTGTCTTTGAAAATTTCGGTGTGCTTTACAATGATTGGCTTGTCTGATTGAGTCAAATTGACCTCCTATTCCTAAACCTAAATGCGGATTTTTTAGCATTTGCTTTTCCCTTTGGCCTTGAGACCTTACATAAGACAAGTAGTGTTTTCACCCTTGTAGGCTTATTTACAAAAGTGTTCATAAAAAGCAAGGAGGATGGCCTAAACAACTAAGTACTTGTAATCTTTCATAACCTTGTCTCGTTACAAAATACATCTAATTTAAGGCTTTTCATTCTCAACAAAACTAAGGAAAATCTAAGATACCAAGTCATCTAACTCCATCTGAGTCATATATGGAGTGTCTTCCTTCGTCGACTCCAAACTTATTGTGGAATCAAATTCACAAAGTTCCATACAATTTTTTTGTCTCTGATTTTGCTGAAGCAAAGAGGTGTAATGGAATATTATTCAATAAATATATGATATTTTTAAACACTTACACAAAAAATTAAAAAACAATATTTTTTGAGATAAAATTGTGTTATGTCATTTGCATTTATTAAGTTTTTATTTAAATCTGGGACACTCTTAGAAGAATTTGATTTTAGAAAGGAAAAATGCTTGACAACATTGTAAATTTCCTTGCAAAGCCAAAGGGAGAGAGAGTAAAGGATAAGATATAAATACCAAACTTGGAGGAAAATGTATAAAGCCAATTTTGCGATGTTAAAAGGAAATAGTAAGATATACCAAAAAAAAATGATAGTCGAAAAGAATTTATGGTAATTTCATTGGGCAAGTATCTCATCACAAACCCTTTTTAAGTATCCTACCACTATTCGTCAATCATTGAATTTAGGCAAACAATACACACTTACTCAATGTTTTATGTCTCCAAATAGGCTTTATGACTTTAAAATATTCTTTATAATGGGTAGACGTGTATTGTAATTTAAGCAAATTGTGGTTGGTTTGCTACCTCTATAAGTTTTATTTTACTACACATTACTTCTCTTTCATCATGAAGGTTGTAGTCTAAATGCTCTATGAATTGACCATTTTCTGGCCATTCAAATAATCAAAAGGGAAACCAACATTTTTTTCTTGAAATCCAACAAGAATAATTTTGGATTGATGAAATTGTAAATATCGGATATTAACATTGCACAATCTCGTTGCAATAGTGGTATTCAAGGGTATTAAATCCATTTATGCATTAAAAACAACAATTTCATCGATCAGAATTTGTAATTTTGACAAAGATTTCCTAATCAAATTTCAACGATGGCAAACTGGAAAAGGTAAAAACATAGAATGTTTAACCTTCTTCCATCATGAAGTATGTGTGTGTATTATGTTATTTTATTTTATTCCAAGTTGCAAAAATAGGGGAAAGCCCCATAGTACTTCCCCTCATTTTGAGGATGGTACCCAAGGTAAACCCTATAATCCTTAAGGCACAATACCAGTCAACAACAAGGCTCGAATCCATTACAAAAATATACTCGTTATGAGCTCAACATGTCACTTACGAGAACTGAACCCAGGTGGGAAGGATAACAATCATTCCTCCCAACACCCGAGCTAAACCCAATTGAGAAGTATACAATAAATATACATATCTTGCTTTGTGTAATTGATACCCTTGTTAAATAGGAAAAGAACCCGTGCAAAAGAAACATGTAGACACTGATAATTAATTCAATGAGTTTTCCTACTTTGATCAACTAATATTCTCTTAGAGAAATTTTGATATAGAACATTTATTTTCACACCATCATATCAAATAGTGTTGCCAAAAACAAATGTGAAAAACCATGAAAAATAAAATAAGAAAACAAATAATGTTTTAGCTAAGGGAGTTTCACTAGCATTTCACTCGGAAATGAGCAACGACAAAGGTAGAAAACAATGGCTCAAATAATAAACCTTGCGTAATTCAAATTGTTGAATTTCATTTCTCCAATTCCTATTTGGTTTGGATACATTTTCCTCTTTTCAAAACTACTGTTTTGTATGCCCATCCATGCTTCATCCCTCTGGAGTTGTGGTGTGTCGTTCACAAGCCAAAGAGCATCATATGTGTTATCCCTAAAAAAAATATAGATCTGTTTTAATTTTGGATTTATTAAGCACTGAGAAGGATTAAAAAGAAATCAAGATGCACATCTCTTGATGCTTAAAAGAACCAAAGTTAAGATGGATTTTATGCTCGTATGTATGTGTGTGTGTGTGTGTGTGTGTGTGTGTGTGTGGTTTAAGCCTTATGGGATAGATCGAGTGGTTGAGTGCTTTGAGCTTCATGCAAGAGGTCTCAAGGTCAATCCTCTAGGCTTATTGCTTTTATTGCATGCCTTACTTGATGTCCCTACTCCATCAAGCTTCGTAATCAGCATTGACATGTTTAGATTGGGTATCATCCACGAAATGCATAGAAGTGCCTAGGATTATCCAATGAGGTTTTCCTAGGAAAACACAGACACACACAAGCATGTGCACAACGATGGTTGTATGTTTTTTCTTCTCTACCTTATGGATTTTAATTTTTTAATATATATATATATATATATATTATTTATAAAAGTTACGCATGAATCTTACACATCGCATCCATGTTGGGTTGTAGAATGCACCTTATTTTTCTCTATGCAATTAGATTTTGGTATTGTAATATATCTTACAATAAAACATTTTTTTTCCAAAGAAAAAAGAGTAATTTTTATTCAAATGAAGAAAAAATACATTCTGAATATGAATATCAGTCAATATCCAATCATAACCTGAACAGTCTCATGTAGCCAAGGTTTTCTCTATTGTTGCGTCCTCATACATCCTTGTTGAGAGAACATTTGACATATTGCATGGCTCACATTTGTATCAAAAACTAGAGTCCATACCTGTCAATAAAGTGGGCTTTCAAAAAAAGAAAAAAAAAAAACATTCATGCCTGAAAACAAAAAGGCATTTTTTTAGCAGTTCAAAAGACAATTACAAAAGATTTTGTCACAATCTGAGGCTTAAATAGAGTTGATTATCATCGGTTCCATTGTGTATAAAAACATCCAAACAAAAAATAATGAGTGTTGTAGTTAATTTGGGACCTTTTTTGGCAGCCCTTACATGAAATGCCTGAGGAGTGAGGTATGTAACTGTTGGTCTATAGTTTCATGAATATGCCAATAACCAAAGTGGAGTAGCAGACCTTCCTTTGACAGTGAATCTGCATCCATATTCCTTTCCCTGTATATATGCTTTATGCTGAAGAAATCAAATTATGTCAGGTATAAAGAATGTCCTCCAAAATAGGTCGAAGAAGAATATTTTGACAATTTTGGGTACCTCTAACCCAATTTATGACATTTTTTGAATCCCCAAAGAGCTGAATGGATCAAATCCCCTTTTCCCCCACACATCTAAGTGTAAGCTTTAAGGCCATTAACTTCGCAAAATTGTTGGTTCCTGGCCCTAAACCCATTTTAATTTTGTAAATATGATTCTTCAACAAATATAGAACAACACCCCCCCCCTCCCCCAAGAGAGGTTTTGAGAAGCAGGCCCTAGGCATATTGGGATAATAGGCCTCATGCTGAACAATCCTTACAGTTGGAGCATCTTTTTCTTGAGGGAAATGAGATAATATACTTAAACCTTGAGATGCCACGACTTCGAGAATGCATACTTTTTCTTTGAAAATTATGCAGTTCCTGGCCAGCCAAATACCCCAACAGATTATCAAGGGTAAATATTTTATAATTATATTGTTTGCATCCTAAAGCCAATTCCTCCAAGCAACTTCAATATCGATCCCTTCCCATCTACAACCTTGATGAATCATATGGGCAACTTCTTTCCATACTTGAATCGAGAAAGGACATTGAAGGAAGATGTGAGCCACTGATTCCTCTTGTTGTTTTCAAAGTGAGCACTAGCCTGAACCCAACAATTGTTTCTTCCTAAGATTATCCCAGGTAAGAATTTTGTTATACAATGCACACCACATCAAAAAATTTGCCTTCTAGGGACAATGGAGTTTCCATAGTCCCTTCCACCACCAGCTTGGGTTACCTTGAATGAGACCCACCGAAGGATGAATATAGCCATGCTTTGGTGTGTAAACCCCATGAGGGGCATGCTGCCATATTAGCTCATCCTCCCAATCCACTATCCTCACATGTGCAACTTGTAGGGCTCTGGTATATTCTGACCAATCATGTGACAAAGGAGGGTCCAACCCCATCTATGCAACATATTTCCATGCCTACCTCAAGATAGTTGTATTAAAGGGGTCTGCAGCCTACCATAGAAAAAAAAAACCATGATCATGCAATCTTTGAATTACCAGCTCAGGCAGAATATGGCTCAATCCACTTCTAGGTCAAGGATCAACTCCCAATCTGACCTTGGATCCCCTCCCAATTCTCCAAGTAAAACCATTTGAAATTACCTGAAAAGAAGTAAGAACTGCCTTCCAAATGATGGATACATTTTGTAGAGGTTTAACAAGGGAGCAAATCCAATCTTGTAAGGAATCCATAAGGATGTACTTGCGCAAAACAATTGATGACCATAGGGTGGGAGTTCTTATGAGACGCCATCCCGCCTTCGCAACCAAAGCCTTGGAAAAGAGGAAAATATTTTTAAGGCCCCATCCTCCTAGGGTCTTAGGCAGGGCCAATTTTTCCCATCTGGCCCAAGGAGTGATCTGATTTTCCCCACATCCTTACCATATGAAATTAAAGGAAATCCTATGTTCTTTTTCCAAAATTCCTTTTGGGACCCAAACCAATGACATCCAATATACCGGGATAGCTTCCAAAACTTATTTCGCTAAAGCAAGTCTACCACCTTTAGAAAACCATCGAAAGCTCCAACATTTCAAACGCTTTTCGAACTTAACAATCAACCACATACAACCGATCTTTTTATAACTATTTGGTTTTAGTTTGAAACCCAAATATTTGATACCTTCATCAAAATCCAAAGACTCAAAAGGAAAAATCCTTTTGTAATGGTTGGCTACAACCTCCTTAACACAAGCCAAAGAGATTGTTGAGTTTTGGTGGTTTATAACCATCCTTGTTGCCCTCATGAAAACATGCAATATTTCTCTGATTAGACCTGCTTCCTTTCGAGATCCATTGCATAAAAGTAAAATGTCGTCCACGAACAAAAGGTGGGTCAATATCATATTATGTCCTATAATGATACCATGGATGGAGCCATTGTTAACAGCCTGAGATATTTCCCTTCTTAATCCTTCAACTACCAAAAGGAAAAGGAGAGGGGATAACGAGCACCCCTCCCATAACCCTCACTCATAATGGAAAAAAAGGGATGTTGTGCCATTAATCAATACTGCAAAAGAAACAAATGTTATGCAAGCCATAACTTGCCTGATAAAAGGCATATCAAAACCCACATCGTTAATAGAAGACGGATATATGACCTATCCACCCTATCATAAGCTTTTGATAAATCTATTTTAAGGACCACACCTTTTATTTTTCTTGTCTTCATACCCTGAAGCCCTTCCTGGGCTACCCCAATGGCTTCATGGATTTGGCGACCTTCCAAAAAACCAAACTGCTCTCTGGATATTTGCTCTAAGAAAACCTTTTTTATCCTTCTAGAAATGACCTTAGAAATTATCTTGTAGACACAGTTGCAAAGTGAAATAGGCATGAAATTATCAAAGGAAGAGGGCTCATCCACCTTTGGAATCAGGACAAGGAAAGTGGAATTAAAAGGGGGGTGAATAATACCCATCTATCTGGATTCCTTAATTACTTGTAGCAAATCATTTCCAAGGGTCTCATGAAAACCAATGTAAAACTCAATAGGCCACTCATTTGGGCCTAGGATTTTGCCCTTTTGAAAACTATGAAGTACTTCTTTTAGTTCCTCCACTGCTACTTCTTCATACAAGACTCGGTTATGCTCGTCATTAACAAACTTAGAAAAATAAACTGTCATTTGTATGATTTCTCCTATGTTGACTTCCCTAGGGGATTTATATAAAGATTTAAATTGATTTTTGCCCATATTTTCCAGTCCATCAAATGTTTTGATATATTCACCTTGTTCTGAACAAAGTGACCAGATGGTATTAGAAGTCTTTCACCCTTTCGCATAAGCTTGAAAGAAATTTTATTTTCATCACCTTTAGCCAGCTAAGTAGTCCTACTCTTCATTCTCCAAGATGCTTCCTTTTCCTCCAGCAGTCGCCTCCTATGCATTTCCAGAATTTTCAGGTTCTCCTTTGCTTCCCTCGAGAGGTATCCATCCCCATCCGAATGAGAGATTCTCGCAATCTGGGCTTCTACCTCCCGGAGTTCCAAATACTCCCTCAAATTTTTCTCCTTAGCCCAAGGAATAGTCAATTGTTTAATCCTCTTAAGAATGTCTGCAAATTGAATTGAAGTTGGCATTCCTAAGCTATCATCAAATACTATCCAATTGTCCTTGACCAAAAATTGAAAGCTTTCATCTAGAAGCCAAGCTGGGTTGAATTTAAATGGGGATGCAAGTTTTTTTGGGCTGCCCAAAATTTTCATCAGTATGGGGAAGTGATCAAAATCACCCCCAAATTCAACCCATTGTCTAAACTGATAAGGGAGCTCCAACAATATTTCTAACACCAGAAACCTATCAATGCACTTTGCTACCCTGTCCTCACCAACCCGATTATTCCTCCATGTCGGGAAGAGTCTAGTGGGCTCAATATCAATAAGCCCTTGAGATATGAGCATATGCGAAAAAAATTCAGAATGATCATCAATGTGCACATTTGGCCCCCATACCTCTGTAGCCCTTAATGAAATTTTTTTATCCCCCCCAATGATCAAATTATCAGTGCATGGAAGGGATCCCTTAAATAAGGATTCCCATAAATTTTAACGCACAGAGTAAGGGCCGTAAATATTCACAATACAAAATTCTTAAACCTTCCACTATAATGTTTTCCCCAATTACAGAGTCCTTCGCCCATATCGATTTAACTTTAATTATGGAGGTGTTCCACCCCATAACCAAACCCCATGAATGGCCTTTGGAATCAACACCCATAAAATCCCAGTTCGACATGAAGGATTTCAAATTTGGAACAATCACTGCTTCATGGCATAATGTTTCTTGAAGAAAAATAACCTTTGACTGGTGGATAAGCACCAACTGCTTCAAGGTGAGTCTTTTAGAGGCGTACGCCAGGCCCCCATAATTCAGAGATAGAAGTTTCATGGAACACCCCTGCCTAGGGCCAAACTTGCTCTAAGCGCCCCACTAATAGAGAGTTGTCATCCAAAAGCTATATCCACTAAAGCTCTGGATCAGGCCTTAGATAAATGAGAGTTTCTTCCCCTACCCTTCTTCTGTCCTGGAGTAGGGTTTTGTCCCAAACCCAATAGTCCCCCCGATGAACGCATATCAGAGTGAATAGCACATGACCATAATTGATAACGAATAACATGATCTTCCAAATTATTTGGAGAGGGGGTAGAATCTGAAGTTACCGAGGAGGGAGGAAGCAGGGCCAAGGGTTGAGGGATAGGGCATATTTCTTGAGAAAAAACATTCGACGAGGAGGAGGGATCCAAACAACTCTGAGGGGGAGAGGAATCATGTCTCAAATGAAAATGATCCAGACCAAATAGAGAGAAAACATGAATAAGCATAGAGTTGGACCGAGGAAGTGAGATGAACATACCCAAGGGAAAGAGTTGTCCCATAGAGAATACTGAATCTTGTAGTGGCACTTCTACACGCGCCAAATATTATGTTGGGTTGATTGTTGAGCTTTCTGAACCACACACTAGTTGTAAATCTGCCCGAGGAGCCTATTCCCGAGGTGCCAAAATATGTCCTCCCCTTTCTGATGCTAAAACCCCTCCTAATGCCGAATTTTGATGTGGGGGATCCTCTTCCAATTCCCGATCCCTTCTCTTCTGAGCTTCGTATGAGGAGGCCATGCAACTCTGGCGGGTAAAAGGAAGTGAGTAGTCCTTCGCTATATGTCCCACTTTGTGACATCTCTTACATATGAAAGGCAGACCTTCATAGTCTATTGGTTGAATATAACTTCGGTCACTCCCATTTAAAAGGACTTCCTTTGGGAGCCCTTCTCTTACATTCACGGACACTAAAACCCTAGCCATGGAAAAATCCCTTGTGGATTTGTAGGCTTTATCAACCGACAAAAAAATACCCAGCCCGTTTACGAATTTTCTGAAAAAATCAATGTTCCAAAATTCTTCTGGGAGACCAAGCAATCTTACCCAAGCAGGAAAAGTATCCATCCTATATCTAGAGACATCAAACAAAGGGGTCCAATGCTTCAAAAAAACCAGGGTCAAATTTATGCTCCAAATACCTCTCAAGGCTTCATCGACCTGTTCCTTATTCTGGAAAATTAATGAAAACCAACCTTTGGATAGTCTTTGTACTGTAGGGGGTGGATTGAAAATTGGTTTCCATTCAACCTCCACCCACGCAAATAGGGTCTTTAGGCTGAATTACCTTCCTCGAGCCCTACCTACCAAAGCAAATACCCCAATATGAGTTGCTTGCTCCATTGTTACATCGTACCCAAAGGATAATTTAAAAACAATAGTCGAAAGGTTTATACACTTATTCCTCTTTCTTTTGGGGCTCGAATGGGCCTAAGAGAGATTGTCTGACCCCAGAGCTTGCACGAGCACAACACCCCCCTGTTGAAGAGGCTGTCGCACCGTAGTGATGGGACTCCCTCCCAGATTCGGTCGAAAACTAGGGCTTTGATGTGACAATACCTAGCAAATTCTTGGATCCGAGAAGCCCTCAACGGGATGAGATAGGAAAGATAGGGGCGGGATAGTGAAACGATTTCAAGGAGATGAATTTGAGAAAACCCTATCCGACCACGAGGAGGAGGAACCTTTGAGGGGAGAATGTAACAACATGCCCTCTCCAGAATAAGGTGAGGGAAAAAAGACGGGAGGGGTCTAAATTGGAAAAAAGAGGGACCACCAGAAAAAATAACGTTTGAAGGAGGGTAGCGGGTAACAATAGTAGCCCTCGCTAGAGGGTTGGGCACATACCTAAGACCTTCCTCAGACCCTAAACCAACCCCATCCCTAGGAGAAAGGTTCGGTAGACCAAAAGACAGTCCCGACCCTAGCGAATCCAAAATCCCACCGGGAGACAAGAAATCTTCTGAGCATGAGAAAATAGTCGCCTAATCTGCCATGTAACTAGAGCTACCGCCAACTGTCACATTCCATATCTATTGGATGTCTGATGGGTCGACAGTGAAATCTAATTCTTCCTCCAACAACGCCACGTGATTAGCTACAGAGGAAACGAAAAAATATTTTATCCTTGATAGCCACTGCTTAGACAAAACAAAAAACAAAGAGAAAAAGAGGGATCCGGCTGTAGTAGGCTTGACCTCCATCGAGCCCTCCCAACCTGCATCTTGTTGCTCCTCTTACAATACAACATTTATGGCAAACTATGAAACAAAAAATGTACAAATAACAACTCTACTCATGATAATTATAAAAAAGGTCAATATTTAAAATCTCAAATGATAGATCATCCACATTAATGACCATGATAACATCTAAAGTATCTTCCAATGTTTGGATGTTAATTTAGAGGTTACTATGTCTAAGAGAATGATCACAAAAGCATCCAAATGTGCAACCATAAGAAATGCATTTGGTTAGGACACATCAATGTCTAAACATGTGGTGTTACTTATTAGCAAAAGAGAAGATTGAGAGCGGAAACAACTAACTATAATAAGATTTAGAGTGAAAATGACAAATTATAACAATAATAGGCAATTGTAGGAAAATTGAAATACCACAATTAACAATTCCTTTGTTGATGAAACCAATGTTCACTTGCCTCTTTCAGGGGGAAACCTCTGGCTAAGTAGAGCTCCAATTACAATATGCTTCACAAGACATCTCATTACCTTCCTTCTACTTCTTTATATAGTTTCTATCTAACCTCCTAGGAACTTTCTAGTAGGTGGAACTTTCTAGTAATCCTTCTTACATTTATTGCTTTCACACTGTAACTACTACATGAGCCTTGTTTAATGGGGATGGTCTCAATACATAGCAAACTATCTATCTAATTAACGGGGTTAAGGTAGGACCTTGACATGGCCTCCCCCTTATAAATCAACTTTGCCCTCAAGGCTGGAGATGAGGAAATTGTTGAAGGATCTCTGTCAATTCCCATCTGGCATCCTCAGGCTATGTATCTTTCCACTATATCAGGACCTCTTACATAGTGTTATGGTGGAAACATCACTCCTTAATATTGAGGACGACTTGAGACTGCAACCAAATGGAACCTTGTTCGTCTACTTCCAGAAGGATATTTTGAATACAACAACTAGATCCAACCACTTTCTTTGAGCAAAAGACATGAAATATTGAATGAATTTTAGAGTGACTAGGAAACTCCAATTTGTAAGCCACTAGCTTAATACATGCGAGGACCTTATAATAAGCATCAATTAGGAGCAAGCATATAGTGGTGGTTTTCTTTGAGTGAGGTATGTTCATGAGGTTACAATCGAAGGAACGCTTGATCCCCTTCATCAAAATGGAATTCCAAATGATGATAATCATCTTTCTACTTCATCTAGTTTTGAGTCATGACTATATTATCCTAGAGAGTGTGGAGAATGTGAACTCGAGCTATGAGGTTTTTGTCTACCTCCCACGCCTTAGAGACTCCTAGTAAGTAAGATGGTAATGATGGGGGCTTTTGGCCATAGACCAAAGAGATTCATTCAAGTGGCACCATGATAAGTTGTATTTTACCACCATTTTGCTAGAGGTAACCATTGGACCCATTATGATTGGCTCTTTGAAGTAAAACACCACAAATACACTTCCAAGCACTTGTTGACAACTTCAGTTTGAGCATCAATTTAGGGGTGATAAGTGGTGTTGAGATTCAGCTAAGTGCTTTGGAGCCTAAACAACTCTTGCAATAAATTTCTAGTGAAGGTGGGGTCGTGGTTTGTCACAATTAAGTGTGGCATACGATGGAGTTTAAAGGTATTATCCATGAATACTTGAGCTACCGTACATGCCTTGAAGGGGTGTTGTAGAGATAAAAAAATGAACATATTGAAAATGTGATAAACCATAACCATGATTACATATTTATTGCTAGATTTTGGTAACCCCACAATGAAGGCCATAGAAATGTTAGTCCATCTAGCTAGCGAAATGGGTAAAGGTTGTAGTTCACCTAGAGGTTACAATGTCTCTCCCTTGTATTGTTGGAAAATTCCACACTCAGACACAAAGGTGAGGATGTTTTTATTCATGCCTTCCCAAAAAAAGAATACTCGTTCCTCTCATATGTTTTATGAAACCCCGATGAACTGCTATGGGGGAGGAATGTAGTTCAAATAACACTCATGATTTAAATGAGGATTCCTTGTTCAAATAAAGACACCTTTTATAACGAAGCTCTTCATTTTTCCAAGTGTAGTCCTAATATGCATGGGGTTCCATTTGAAGTTGTTGGATCAGGCTCACGATCTTGGGATATGTTAACTATTCTTTGTGGACATCATTCAACTAGTGTATTATTATGAAGGAGAGTGAAAAGAGGGATCCTTCCTCTTCATACTTCTAAAAGAGAGCACCTACTACCATATTCTCCTTTCCCTTCTTATAAATTATCTCATAGTCATATCCCAACATTTTGGTGACCCATTTTTGTTGCTCGGGGGAAGAAATCCTTTGCTCAAGGAAGCATTTCAGGCTACAATGATTGATTTTAGTCTGGAAAAGTTTCCCAACTAGGTGTGGATGCCAAATATCCACAACATGCGATATAACCATCATCTCCTTTTCATAAGTTGATTTTTCCAAGTGCCTCTCACATAGTTGTTTGCTGGTAAAATCCAACAATCATCCCTCTTACGTGAGTACTACTCTGATGCCTTTTCCCGAGTCATCACATTCCAAGACAAAGGTCTTAGTGAAGTTGAGTAGGGTGAGTACTCGGGTTGTACACATAGAATTCTTCAAGTCTCAGAGGGACCACCTTAAGGCATCATTACAACTGGAATCATTTTTTTAGCAAGGTTGTGAGGGGAACTACAATCTTACCATAATTCCTTAAGAACTTTTGGTAATAACCAATGAGAGCAGGAAAACCACTTAAATATTTAAGAGTTTTGGGATGAGGCATATCCTTCATCACTTCAATTTTTTTTGGATCCACATGCACACCATTATGACTAACAATATGTCCCAAATATTCCACTTCGGAGACAACAAAGGCACATTTAGAAGACTTAAGAAATAGTTGATGATCAACAAGTACTTGTAAGACTCGATCCACGTGGGTGACATGGGTTTGGCAAGTTTTATTGTAGATCAAAATGTCATAAAAAAAAGACAAGGAAAAATGACGCATAAAGTATTTAAATATTTTGTTCACGAGAATTTGGAAGGTGGAAGGTGCATTGCAAATGCCAAAGGGCATCACCAAGAACTTGCAATGCCCTTCACAAGTGCAAAAAATAGCTTTAGGAATATCCTCCTCCTTCGTGTGAATTTGGTGATAACTTGAGTGAAGATTAAGTTTGGTGAAGAATTGACGACCCTTGAGCTCATCCAAAAGGTCATCAATGAATAGAATGGGAAACTTATCCTTGATCGCCAATTTGTTTATAGCTCAAAAGTCAAGACACATGTGCTAAGTGCCTTCTTTCCCAAGGACCATGATGACTAGTGAATAATAAGGGTCAATACTAGGGCATATGACATTGATAATTAACAACTCCTGAACTATCTTTTCTATTTCATGTTTTTGGAAAAATGGATGATGATATGGGTGTACATTAGGCGGGAGGCTACTGGTTATGATTAGAACAAAACGATCATACTCACCTAAGGATGGTGGTAGTTTTTGGGGAGGTTAAAAGATGGATTGGTGTTTGACCAAGACTAACTGCATGTCAAAATGAATGGATTGAAAAGGTGTCTCAAAGGCTTGAATGGCACAAAATTGGGCCACAATGCTTGAATGCCTCATTTTAAGAAGCTTTTCTATATATTGGGAGCTAATGATCTCTGGAGAGCTAGCTGTAATACCTTTGAAAGTGTAGCTATGCCCATCCTACTGAAATTCGTGTATAACTTATAGAAATCCATGACTGCGATGAGACCTAATGTCCATAACCATACAACACCCAAGACAATGTTATAACCACCCATTTCAATAGTAGACATGTCGGATTTCGGGGAATAATCACCCATTTAAAGTGTCACATTTTCACAATGATCACCACATTTCATAGAACCTCCATTGGCAATCATGGTTTGGAAGTTGTTCACATCATGGATGTAGTAGTGGGTTTCTTGGGATACACATCGATTAATGAAATTATGGGTGCTACCATTGTCAATTAAGATAATGACTTTGTGACGTTTGATGTAGTCCATCAATTTGAAGGTTTGGGGAGAATACATACCAGTCAAGGCATGCACAGAGATCCGTAGTTCAACATGTTATGGATCAAGCGAGGGAATGTGTTTAGATGATGGATGAAGGACCTTTGAGGCTACAACTTCATCTTCATAATCAAGAATGTCCTCTGAAATGGCTATAAAGGGTTTTTTCTCCTTGCATTTATGCATGGGAGAATATTTCTCAACATAGTTGTAGTACAGACCTTTAAGTTGGCATTATGCAATTTGGGCTCGTGTGAACTTGTGGATCTTGAGAGGTAGAGAGGATGGAGAGGGATTGAACATAGTTACGAACTTAACAAGAACTCTACAGAGTTCTCGTTTTTTTTTTTGGTCCAAATTTTTTACCCCATTTTTAAAAATGGTGCTACCGATAGCAACCCCCCTCCGTTTTTAGGTGGTTTTTCGATATTTTAAAAATTCCGATCCACAATGTTTCTACATTATTTTTTTAAATGCTTATTTTTCATCTATTGTCATTTTTTTCAATTTTTTTTTTAATTCAACGATGTTTTTAGTCATTTTCCATGCTTCTTTCAATCTTAAAAATAGTTTTTACCATTTGCCTTTTTGAAGTTACGATTTTTCATATAATTGTGTCTCCTTAATTAATTTATTGTTCCATACTTTTAAAATATAGTGGAAAACATCATTTTTAACATATTGTTTACCTTTACTTCAATACATAGAAAACAATTGTAGTTAAATAACATTATTTTTTAATATTTAACCAAAAATATATACATTTTATAGCCACGTAGAATAAAAAACCTATATATTTTGGTACCTATTCCTTTAAAATAACATGTCAAATAAAGCATTTTTATGGACATAATTGAACCAAAAAAGTCAAAATTTTATAAAAAATTATCATTTTCTTTTATATTTTTATACATTTGAAAGAAAAAATGACAACATTAAATAAAATTTTCCAATGTAAAACAATTCACATACAAATAAAGTGAAAAAGAAAACAATAAAAAGATTCATCACAAAATAACAATAGATACATCTCCATTCTAATTTTAAAATCTGAAAGTCAAAACATTACAGTTATAGCTCATAAAAAATTTGCAAAATTGAGCATCGTCTTCAAGGGCATCTTAAAACTAATCAAGAATATCATATATCCCAAATTCATCATTCTCAACAGATACATGATCATCTTCTTCGACATCATTTTGTGCTTCCATTATGTCATTGTGTTCTTCCATTGACTCTTTGATATCTACAAGTTCTCCAAAGTGATCCTTTCCAATCATTCCTCCTAATGGTACTTGAGGTTCCTTTGACATTTTTCCCACCTTTCATTCACTAAAATATCCTTTGCTCAAGCCAACTTCTTACATTTCATTTGGAAGAGCTGAAATAACATTAATTCTTTGTTGAATAAAACTGCACTGCATTGGGTCACTTTCAATGTGATCCAGGTGGATATTGGTGGCCACGCACCTATTCCAACAGGCTCCTCGTGTCCGTTTTTTATTCAACGCGTCTTTCTGTACTGCTTTATAATTGTGAGTTCTACACTTCTGGGGTTGTCTGAAGCCTCACACATTCTCCAGGTGGATACATGTGGCCTCTCGCCTAATCCAACTGACTTATTTTTTATGTTTTCATGTCAGCACATCTTGTTGTACTTCTAGGGCTGTTTTGGGGCCCTAAACGTTATTTTTTTTACTCAACACAGTCATACTGTAGATGAAGTCAAAGTCTGACAGCGAAATGTGTAGTTCTCTGAAAGACCTTTCCAATGGGCTATCACACGAAATGTGTAGTTCTTCTCAGATGGATGCGCGTAGCAGCCACATCTCTTCTCATAAATAACTACCACCATTCGAGCAAGTTTCAGTTCTGCAGTTTTACAGTTTCAACATATTTCATTATTTAATAGAAGATATTGTTCACTGGATATTTGTGCTATTCTTCCTATCTCTGTGCTTATTGTATTTAGTTTGTTAATCAATTCGTTCCGCTCCTAAATCCGGATTAGTGGTATCAGAGCGGTCTGCTCTTCATTTATTTTTCTTCATGCATGTCCCCGACAAGGTCTGGGTACAAGAAGTTGGGACTCAAACCAATCGAGCCATTACCAGATCGACTACACCGAGCCTAACAAAAACCCATGGGAGATGAAAATAAAGATGACAGAGTAGAAGATCCTATTAAAATGTTGCTCGAGGAAGCCCTCGTGCGACAAAGGAACAAAATGATGGACAACTTTGTGCAGATCCTTCGATGATTGCCCACGAGAGAAGCATCTTCATCAAGAGACCGTGCAACGCCCTTCAAGGTACATGTAAATTTTGATATTCCATTATTTGAAGGACTGATAGATGCAGATGTTGTATATAAATGATTGAATTTGCTCGAAGGATATTTTTCGGTCCACAATTTTTCCGATAGGGAAAATATCACTTTTTTCACTCCTCAAGGCCGTTCCCCATGTTAAAGACTGGTGGGATACTTACTCTGAGCAAAGGGCCATGGAAGAATATGCAATTTTGTGGTGGCCCCTACATCGGATTCCTTCCCAGACGCCATTAAAGAACAACACTACCATGTTGGAAGCTACGAAGGCCAGTACACAAAATGGACCACCCTACGTCAAGAAAGGGACCAGACAGTACCAAACTTCACCAATATTTTCCATACCCTACGCACCAAATTGGGTATCAAATATTTTGAGCGTCATCTGGTGCTCAAATACCGTGGCTTTTTGCATAGATACATTCAAACATAAATGGAGTTCCTAGACATCGCCTCATTGGGCACGACTTATAGATACGGTATCAAGATCGAGCAGAAACGACGAGAGTTTGGATCTACAAACCCCTCATAGTCGATGCAGGGCAAAGGCAACCCCAACCCACACAGCAAGAGACCAAGACGAGATGGTCGCCGTCAGGACAATCCGTCCAAGCTGCAACATAAGAAGGGTAACAAGAAGACGAAGAAGGACACGAGAAAATGGTGTGAGTACCATAAAAGTCCTTGGCACAACATTGACGAATGTTGTTCCAAGCAGTCCCTCGTGGCTGAGTTGAAGGCTTTCGAGTCAGAGGTCAATTCTGATTTCGAGTCAAATCCTTAAGGAGGGAAGCAGATTATCGATGTTGAACCCAATGCCACAGTCGCTACCACCAAAGTATGGTCAAGCGAACCAAAAGAACTTAAGGATGGGGAACACCTCTTTCACTCGTAGATGTGGGTCAAGGGGGCTCCAATTCATTTCATTGTCGACAGTGGTAGTCAGAAGAGCCTGATTTCAGTAGAGGTCGTCAAGCAGTTGAAACTGCCAACGACACCGCACCCACAGCCCTACACCATTAGCTGGCTTTATCAAGGAAGAGATCTCCGTGTTAGCCAACAATGTCATCTGCCCTACGACATCAAGCATTTCAAAGATGAGGTACTGAGTGATATTGCTCGCATTGAAGTTTGTGATGTTCTTTTAGGACCACCATATTTGTGGAAGCATCATGTTGTGTATGAGTCTAGACCTCACAATGTTATTATTACTTTGGGTAAACAATTGTACAGGATCCCATAGGTGGTACCCCCTACTGCTATTTCTTTAATCTCTGTTAAGCAATGCAGTAAGGTCATTTCACAGACCAGGAAGTTTTTCTTCTTTATGATCCATGCTCATAGTAACCAGAAGGTCGCTGCCACATCCCTAGCCTCTACACAATGCCTCTCCTTGCAGTAGAAGCAAGTGGATGAGATCATGGAAGAATACAATGACATATTCGTCTCACCTACAGGGGTACCAACACACTGCCAAGTCAAGCATCCAAATGAGGACGAGACTTGGTAAATCTGCATTGATTACAGAGCCTTAAAGTATATCATAGTCAAGAACCGCTACCGCATTCCCAAGATTGATGACCTTCTTGACCAACTCGAGCGGGAAAAGTTCTTCAGCAAGATTGACCTGAAGTCTGGCTACCACCAGGTTCCCATCGAACCAACTGATGTCTGGAAGACAACCTTCAAGTCTAAATAAGGTCTCTGCGAATGGCTAGTCATGCCCTTTAGCTTAACAAATGCACCAACCAATTTCATGAGGTTGATGGATGATTTATTGAGACCCTTCACCAACTCCTTTGTGGTAGTATATTTGGATGACATCCTCATCTTCAACAGAATGTGGGAGGAGCACATGCAACATATTCAACAACTTTTGAGCGCTCTACGACAACACAAGCTTTATGCCAACTTGGAAAAATGCTCTTTTGGCATGAACAGGGTCCAATACGTGGGCTACATTGTTGATGAGCATGGGGTATATATTGATCTAGCTAAGATCCAAGTCATCCGTGACTGGCCAGCCCCAACCACACTGACCGATCTTCAAAGCTTCTTGGGACTAGCCAATTTTTAACGATGATTCGTGTTGGGATTCTCCCATATTACATGGGCCCTTAGCCAGGTGACCAAGGGCAGTGGTAGGCCCAATTTCGTGTGGGGGAAGAAGCAACAATGAACATTTGAAGATATGAAACATCGTTTGTGCTCAACTCCAGTACTCTTCTTGCATCTGGTGGCATACCATAGTGAGACACTCTCCAATACTATCCGGAAATAGCCCACTTATCACAAGGAAATGTATTCCATTGTACAACCTTGCCGCCAATGGAAACATTACATTCTGGGGAAAGAGACGATCATACACACTGATCACAAGCCTTTGTAGGTCATACAGACACATGGGAAATTACAGAAGGACCGCCATCAGAAGTGGTCCACCTACCTGCAACAATTCCATCTTAACATCAAGTATAAGACATGTATCTCAAATCGTGTCAGTGACTGGCTCAGTCGGCCTCCTGTGGCTACACTCACCACTGTGCTCCATTCCTGTGGACATGAAACATCGGAGTAGCCCCAACTTTACTAGCAAGATTCAGACTTCACCACCACATATCAACTCTTGGGTATAGGATCCACTGTCACTGATTTTCACATTCAGGGCGAACGATCTTATGCCACCTAGGCCAACTCTGTGTTCCTACAAGCGAGCGTGCAAAGCTGATTTGGGAAACCCACTACAGTCGAGTGGCAGGACATTTTGGCATAGAGAAAACTGTGGTCGTTCTTCAGAAACATTTTTATTGGCCAAAACTTCAACACGACGTCAGAAAGTATATCAGATCTTGCATTGCATGCACCATTGCCAAGCCAACCATCAAGAAGCAAGGCTTATACACCCCTCTTCCTATTCCTAAGAAGTCATGGGAATCCATCTCCATGGATTACATGTTTGGTTTGTCATCCACCGAGCACGGAAATGACTGGACGTTTGTGGTCATTGATCGGTTTTCGAAGATGGCCATCCTCACAACCTGTGAGAAGAATGTCACAGTGGTAGATACTTCCAAGCTCTTCTTCAAACAAGTTTGTGTTCACTTTGGGATACCACAGACCATCATCTCCGATCGAGACAATAGGTTCCTCAACACCTTTTGGTCGAGTCTCTGGTCTCTGTTGGACACCAAGCTCACAAAATCCACTACTTTCCACCCCTAAACCAATGGCCAAACCGAGGTCGTCAATCGGATGATTGTGCACATCCTGCGTATGTACAATTCTAAGCATCGTCATACATGGGACGAGAGTCTCCCATATGTCCAACAAAGTTACAATAGGGCTCTCCATAGTTCCACTGGCCATAGCCCATTTCAGGTGGGTCTGGAATTCCAACCCTTGGGACCCATTGATGTTGCCCTTTCTCTTGCCACCGCACAAAAAGACTCTTCCCCTGATCAGTCTACGATCGACAAGGCCACCAGATTCATTGAGCGGATTCAACACATCCACCAACAGGTCCAGGAGATTTTGCAGAAATCCAATGCTAAGTACAAGCAACGCCATGATAAACACAGGGTACCACATCAGTTTCAGGTTGGCAACAAAGTATGGTTACATTTGCAGAAGGATCATCTCATCAGGCCCCATAGGAAGCTTCGCCCACTTCGTTATGGGCCTTACATTATCATCAATGTTGTGGGTAGCAATGCTTTTGAGCTCAACACTCCACCCTTCCTTTGTTTGCATCCAGTATTCAATGTGGACCACCTTTGGCCATATTTTCCACCATTATTGGACACCTCTGAGATCGTCGAACAACTGACACCAACATAGCTCAACCCTGACTGCATGGAACAAGCATCCACCGATCAGATAGTGGACACACAGGTCAAGGGCACTCGCCAATAGTGGATCCATCTTTATCGGGTCGTCAAGGTAGGGAAGCTCCTACACCAAGGCAAGTGGCTCACCCAAGGCCAAATCCAACATAAGTTTCCTCACCTGATGGGGTAACTCAATGCAATGGAGACCATTGCTTCCTAAGGGGGGAGGATTGATCCAGGTGGATATTGGTGGTCACCCACCTATTCCAATTGGCTCCTCATGTCTGTTTTTTATTCAACATGTCTTTCTGTACTGCTTTATAATTGTGAGTTCTACACTTTTGGGGTTGTATGAATCCTCACACATTCTCCAGGTGGATACGGGTGGCCTCTCTCCTAATTCAATTGGCTTCTTTTGTATGTTTTCATGCCAACACATCTTGTTGTACTTTCAGGGTTGTTTTGGGGCCCTAAATGTTGTTTTTTTTACTTGCCACAGTGAGATTGTAAAAGAATTTAGAGTTTGATGGTGGAATGTGTAGCTCTCTTAAATACCTTTCCAACGGGTTATCACGCACCTAAAACAGAGGTCGTATGCAAAAGTTACGACCCTAGGAAGTTGAGATACCAAATTACAACAACTTACCCATATGGCCCACATGACTTTTGGCGTTTCACCTTCTAGGGTTAGGTTTTTGGATGTCTAGGGTTTTGGAATTCATGAGTAATGTGAAAAGGGCCTCTGGAGCCTCATTGTAATCCATTATGCTCAGACAGATGCGCGTAGCAACCACATCTCTTCTCAAACATAGCTACCACCATTTGAGCAAGTTTCAGTTTTGCAGTTTTACAGTTTTAGCCTATTTCATTATTTAATAGAAGATATTGTTCACTGGATATTTGTGTTATTATTCCTATCTCTATGTTTATTGTATTCAATATGTTAATCAGTTCGTTCTGCTCCTAAATCCGGATCACAATGGCTATGCAATTCCTTCCTTTCTATAAGCAACACACTAATGTTGTATCTAATCACCAAATACAAAATAAATAATGAAGTTAAATACTGTAAAAAGACATAAATTAAAAATAATATAAGATTGAAGTATGATTTCATAAATATTAGATCATAATTCTTATCTGAACCCAAGAACAAATCCAAAACCCAATCTCCTTCATTTGAAAATGTATCTATAAGATAATTAATTAATTCTTGTGGTTTTTGATAAATGTTAGCTATCTCTCCTTTCAAATGATTTTCCTCATATGTTAGCTTTCTAACCACAACATTGTATACCAATACACTACTAGGAGTCTCTCCATCCTTTGCATTGACGATAATAGAATTATAAGAATCATGTTTTGTCCAGGTTGCAAGATGTATACTCTCAAAATCACGTTTAAATGATTCTCTATTGGAGATCTTAATATTAGGCTTGTGCCCGTAACATAAACAAGTGCAAATTCAACTAACTTGTGAATTAATAAAATTGTTTTCTAATCTTAATTGCTAAACATACACTTTCAATATCTTACCAAATAAACCGCATCCTTGTCCTCCCCCCCCCTGAAGCTTGATTGTACTAATCATTGTTGTGTGTTTGAATGAAATACCAGATATCTCCAAAATGGTGATGTTGTGACTTCCGTAAATCCCATAACCACTTTATTGAAAGCTTGGTAAATATAAGACTCAATATCATATCCAATGTTTTGGATATTATAACCATGAGGGATATCCACGATAACTAGGGAGTATTCTTTTTTAGGAACAATATTTGCAAGTTGTTCATAATCACCTAATATCACTTTATATTGAACAATGTCGAGCCCATTCCAAATGTAGTGATTAAGGGTGTCATCAAGTTCAATAGTTTGAACATGTCTCCTTCTTTCTCTTTCAAACTTGGGTTTTTGAATAAAACTTTTGAAAGTTTTCAGAACTCCATGTGCATTCTTCTTTGGCATCTTTAATGAAACAAACAAAATATAGTTATATATCTATAACTATTCAAATATAAATAAATTAACTTACAAACGAATAATATGAATGTAATAAATGAACATACATTTTTGAATGCAACAAAAAATTGTTTCAATACTGTTGTAGAGCTTGAATCTGGATAGTTGAGTTTAACATCATCCCAACATTCTTCCTTCAACATCTTGACCATTTCCTCTTGTATTCTCATATACATCTTATGACTAAATAAAAAATAATAATGTTATAAGGATATATATAATAAAATACTTAGAACATTGATTTATTAAACTCAAAAAAAATATTTTTCTTGTCCTAACATAAATACAAATAACTCAACAAACTTACTTTTTAAATTCATCACACATTTCTTCCATTGACAATTCTCTCGACCTTACACGTGATAATATAGTTATGATAAGATTTTCATCCTTCACTCCTTGTTTTGTTCTCCAAGGTGTTATAGTCATATCATCTGGAAGATTTTTGATTTCAGGACCTGTCTTACTTGTGCCACATATCAATGGTTTAACCTTCTTAACTCTCTGATTTTGTATACTAATATTTTCTCATAGCGTGAAGATCTCATCTATCAAATCTCATATTTGTCCATTTCTAAATCCCAATTGAAAATAACTATCCACAACTCTGAATACATCACTTCCTTTGTGATTTTTTTCTTTTGTATTTTTATCATCAAGTGGAAATCCTATTTCCATACAACATTGCTTCCAAATTTTGCCATCAACATTTGATCTCTCCCCACGACATATTTCAGAAAACTCATTATGGATAAATCTCACCCTTTGAATGAAAGTCATGGACATTATGTACTCATTGTCTGTGTTATCATCCCATGCCAATAACTTTGCTTATGAATCTGTTAAACCAATATAAATTATGTATTTGACCATCTCAAAAAGAGGATTATTGGTATACTCTTGCATCAATTCTCTTCTAGCCTCCGCAGAATGATTTCCTCCAATCACATAATATCTGTAGTCAAAAAATTTTGATCTATCAAATTTTCCCTCGTAGGAACTTCCATTGGGTCAACAAGAACTAGGTAGTCAACCACATGTGCATATGGATTGTACCTAATCAATGCTTTCAAATTGTGAATATGCAAGTGATGCGGTTTTCTAATTTGATATTTTTCTTGCCTTTATGTGGGTTTATAAAGTTGTTTCACATTCAACTAAAATGTGTGGCCATCATCAACTAAGTTCGTCGTCCTCGATCTATTTCGAATGACATTTTGTGTTGTTTTCATAATACCATACTCTAGATCAGCACATGGTGTTATTATTTCTCTGCTACCTTTAAGCCTTTCACTATAATACTTCGAGCTAATGATGGCTTCTTGAACATCATCAACAATATTTGCCTTCTTCCTCTTATGATTTAAATGGGTTTCATCTAAATCAACGATTTCTTCATAATCAATAAGAATGGGCTCATCATCGGCCATCGCTCTTTTGCATTTATCTTGTTTATTCTTTTTGCGAGGAGCGATAACCTCATTAGAACTAATCTCAACAAAATCTTGATTTGGAGTTTTCTCATTTTCAAATGTAACCCTTTCAGGATTTATAAAATGAGAACTTTTCTTTCTTCTTTCATGTTCTTCTCTGTCTATTCTTGCAGCTTCAACTTCCGTTACTTTCTGTTTTTGTTTCCTTCCTTCTTGTGTCTTTTCAATACGAAAAGTGTTGATGATATCCATGATATTATTCTTTGTAGAGTAAATCCCTACTAACATATGTGAAAGTCGTTCAACAAAATCCTTTAAAAATAAAATATAACATTTTCATGTTAAATAAAATTAAAAAATTACCATGATACTAAAAATAATAAGCGACACGAATTAACATTGGACTAGGAATAACAATTGAAATTGAGAAGTTTAATACAGTGGGAATAAACGACACAACACGGAAGCTAGGGTCTGGAGCAACTGCAAGCTAGGGTTTGGTAGTCGCGGCCACACCAGAGGACAACATGATTACCAAAGGGGGTGGTAATGGAACCCCCTCATACAAGCAGGTAGTGGTAGACAGGGGGAGAGGCCCACAAGGTGTAGGTTTCAAGGCACCAATGACAAGCACCTCGGGATCATAACAGAAAAAGAGTCAGGAAAGCAACCAGGGAAAAAGTGAAATGGAGAGCTCCAATGGGGCAGAAGGGCGCAACCCATGTAAACCTAAAACAACAATGATACCCAAGGTAATACTGGAAGATCCACAAACACAACTCTACAGGGACCAGATGAAGACGCATGCGCTAATCTGCAAGTTTATGGGTTTGTGGCCCACAGAAAGAACGTAGAAAGAACGCTGCGCAACTGGATTAAATATCAATGGAAGCCAAGTGGAGAAGTGGAACTCCACCTGAGCTCGAAAGGCTTCTTCACAACAATATTCATGAACCTGGAAGATAGGGATAAGGTCTTTGAGGGGGGGGGCATACTTCCATGCCTCAGTAGGACTGTACATGCGACCATGGAAGGAAAAATTCTCCCCAGAGAAAGAAACTTTAAAAAATGCACCTGTTTAGATGAGACTTTACTCCTTGTCGTTAGATTACTCGCTACCTTCCAGCTTCGAAGAAATAAGGAACAAACTCAGAAAATATGTGAAGACATCAGAAGCAACCCTAAAAGGGAGATATACATCCTATGCAAGAATATGCATAGAGATGGATGTGTCGAGGGCACTCCCAGAAGCCATAATCCTGGAATTCAGGGATGAGGAATGGATACAAAACATTGACTACGAGCAGATCCCCTTCAGATGCAGAAGATGTCACGAACATGGACACCTAATTAGAGAATGTCCTCTCATTAAAAGACAAGAAGCGGAAAATACCAAACTACAACAGGATGAGGATGGGTTTATAAAGTTGAACCACATAAACAAAGCTAACAAGAAACAAAGTAAAACCCCAACAGGGAGTAATCCAGAGGCCAAAAATAGAATAGAAGGACGGGACAAGACCAACAAAGGGGAAGAAGGAGGAAAGGAAAAGGAAAAAGCTAAATAAGCCAGGGAACAAGCAACAAATGAGTACACAAATAGCCCAAGAAATAAGATGGTACAGGGGGGTAGTGCAACACCTATGGACGGAGAAGCCAGAGATTCCAACACCACCATGCAAGAGGCAGACGAAGATGCAGAAATGACTCCAAGCGAGGTAGGAACGAAAGATCTTGATCTCAGAGACATTGTGGAAAGGGAAGGGATAGATCTCCCGAACATATTGGAGCAATGGAAAAGGCAGTGCGTAGACAATGTACCAGCGGAGCAACTAGACCGCATCCAATACCTGTTCCTCCTAAGGAAGGAAGCCAAATCCAGAGGGCTCAAGCACACACACGGGGAGATAGTGCACCTAGGATTCAAAGTAGGCGAGGGACAACCACAACTCTCACCCAAGCAGACGAGAAGGAAAAAAGGCAGGAAATCAAATAGTGTAGCCCTACAGGAACTAGGAGCTCTGTTGATAAACTCAAGTAAGATAAAAAAGCTCTTTCCCAAATCCCCCCCACATGTTTAAATGAATATTATAACATGGAATATAAGAGGCCTAAACAACCCATGAAAGCAGAGAATCCTTAAAAATAGACTTAGGAAGGAGCAATCGAACCTCTGTTTCATCCAAGAGACAAAATGCACTATAGACAAAATGGAAACAATCAGCAAAAAACAATGGAGCAAGTATAATATGCTGGTTGTCGAAGGACAACATATGGTAGGAGGTATTCTCACCTTATGGAACCCACAAGTGATGAACCTAGTAGCAGTCGAAGCTACCAGGCACACACTTTTGGTTAACATGAAAATCATTGGTAACACGGAGATGATTCTGCGCACTAATGTGTATGGACCCTAGATGTTAGAGGAAAAGAGAAGAATGCTTCTAGACCTAGAAGACTTAAAATCCCGCTCCAACAACCTCCACTGGATCTAGGTAGGGGACTTCAACATCATCACGTCACTTGCAGAGAAAAAAAGAGGCACCAGGAGATTGGATAGAGATGCGAAAGAATTCTCAACATTGATAGACACAACAGAGATGGTGGACATCATAACCAATAATGGAAAATTCACCTGGAACAATAAACAGATAAATCAACATCAGGTAGCGACAAGACTAGACAGATTCTTGGTGTCGGAGTCCATCATTATGCAGGGGTTAACCTTAGACTGCAACATCCTTCCCTGGGGGGGTTCTGATCATTGGCCAGTCCAACTGGAAGAAGACTTCCAAACCTCCCCGAAGAATGGACCCTTAAGATTTGAGAAATTCTGGATCGAACACCCCACCTTCAAGGAGAATATCAACTAGAGGTGGTGGGAGGAACAACCAGAACAAGGGACGAGGATGTTCAAACTCTATAAGAAACTAAAGTACATCAAATATAAGCTCAAGGAGTGGAACAAGGAAATATTTGGAAACATAAACCAAGAGAAAAAAAATATTAAAGACAAAATGAGAAAACTCTAGGAAATATGCATAGCAGAGGGGTATACAGAGGACATAAAAAAAGAAGAGATCCAAATGACCCAGGAATGGGAAGCAAGATGCCAACAGGAATAAATTCTATGGCACCAAAAGTCTTGAATCAGATGGCTAAAGGAAGGAGAGCGGAACACCAAGTTTTTTCATAGAACAACCATTGCCAGAAGAGCCCACACCAAAATCCTGAAAATTAAGGATCAGGATGGGATCGAGAGAGAATCCCACAAGGAGATTGAAAATACTCTAGTAAGTCACTTCCATGGGATAGCCCAGGAACCCAACAAAGACTGAACGAAGGCCATCCAAAAGATAACTCATCGCATCCCCTGTCTAGTAACTGAGGAACAAAATAACAACCTAAATAAACCCATCGCTAAGGAGGAAATTGATCAAGTGATCCAGGAGATGCCCAACGGGAAAGCCCCAGGTCCAGATGGTTTCATAGTGGAATTATTTAAAGCCTATTTGGAAGTGGTCAAACATGATGTTTATAGGGTGGTGGAGGACTCTAGACGGTCGGCCTCCATCCTAAAAGCGCTAAATGCCACAATGATTACTCTAATCCCCAAAGAAAATGAAGCTAGGACCCCTGATCGATACAGACCCATAGCTTTATGCAATGTGGTTTACAAGATAATTTCCAAAGTCATAGCCAATAGATTGAAACCCCTCCTACCCACATTGATTTCACAAGAACATGCAGGCTTCGTGGAAGGGCGACAAATCATGGACAACATCATCCATGCCCATGAGCTAATCCACACCCTGAAAATCCAGAGGAGAGGGGGGATGATAATACAACTTGACCTAGCAAAAGCGTATGACAAAATTAGCTGGCACTACATGGTCAAGACTCTGGAAGCCTTTGGCTTCAACCAACACTAGATCAACTGGATTGTCAGCCTAGTCTCAACGACAAGTTACTTGCTCCTAATAAATGGAGCCCCAGCCAAACCCTTCTGGCCTACTAGAGGCATCAGACAAGGAGACCCGCTATCCCCCTTTCTGTTCATCCTGATGATGGAAGGTCTCAGTTGAAGCATAAAAAACGCAACAACAACAAGAGAAATAACATGCATCAAACCTTTCTAAAACTTCCCTATTTCCCCAGACCAATAGTTCGTGGATGACACCTTACTCCATGGCACACCCACGATCAAGGAAGAAAAATCCTATAAAATAATATTAGAAGAGTTTGGGGAAGCCTCGGGAGCCGAGATCAATCATTCCAAATCTATGATCTACTTCTTCAACACCAACCCTACAATCCAAATAAACCTGGCAAATATTTTGGGGTTTGAACGCAAAACACTCCCAACCAAATACTTGGGCATCCCCCTGACAGATAGAGCATACAAAATGGCAACATGGGAAGGAGTGATCAACAAGATACATGAGAGGGTAAAAAACTGAACGTAAAGATCCCTCAACCTAGCGGGGAAACTTATATTGACCAAGACGGTTCTACAAACAATTCCAACCTATATGATGTCCGTATTTCCTACCCCCAAAGGAATACTACAAAAAATAAGAACCATCCAAAGGGAATTCCTATGGCGAGGAGCGAAAATAAAGAGAAAATGGGCCTTGGTGGCCTGGGAGAAGGTTTGCAAACCAAAATGCAAAGGAGGACTGGGGCTACAAGACCCACAAGTAACCAATGAAGCCTACGGGGCGAAACTCTGGTGGTGATGGGTCAAAGAAATATATACCCCATGGGCAAACCTCTGGAAGGCCAAGTATGCCCCAGACATAAATGACCAAGACCGAATTCGTTTTATGGGCACCAGGGAGGGATCAACCATCTGGAATGTAGCTTGGCACAACAAAACCTGGATCCAGACACACAACTTTTGGGAAGTGAGGAATGGTAAAACAACTAGATTCTAGGAGGATGCTTGGCAACAGGAACCCATAATGGAAAATCCGGACAAGGAGGAACTCCAATAGGACATGACCGCGCAAGGTAAAACGAAAGTCCACCACTACTGGAAACAAGAAACAGATCGCAACAGATGGAGAATCCGGGACAATCTCGATTCACAAAATAGAGATTGGACCACAATAATCGTGAAAGAGGTGGAGGAGGAATTGGGGAAAAAGAAAATTGCAGTCTCAGAAGAAGAGGACCAATTAAGATGGGGCTGAAAAAATGGCGGGGAATTCAACTTGAAAGAAGCTTCACATTACATCGTGGACCAGGACCAAGAAGATCCAACGCAACAATGGGATAAGCTTTGGAACAACCCCCAGTGGCCAAAAATAATTTTTTTCAAATGGTTAGTACTTCACAACCGAATTCTAACTCGGGAAAACCTAAGGAAAAGGGGCTTCATAGGCCTGTCACGGTGCCACCTCTATTAAGCTAAGGAAGAAACAACGAATCATCTCCTCGATGAATGTAACTACACAACAGAGATCTGGGACTGGGCGACAGGTATCTTTCGATAGTCCAATAGGACCCGAGGTAACATATGTGCAACCATCAACATCTGGAATGAGAGTTACAACGAAAATGAAGAGGTGAACCTCTGTTAGATTCTCATTTCGGGGATGATCATATGGGCAATTGTTAAGAAAGGAACCGACGTATCTTCAGGAATGAAAGCCTTCCAGAAGATAAACTCAAGGAAAAAATAATCTCCCAGACAAGAGAAATGGTGCAGAGCTGCAACTGCCAGACTGGAAAAGTGCAACTCACAAGCTAGGATTCCCAAGTCCTAGAAGCTTTTCACCTAAAATACGGGCACAACCGCACACAAGTAAGGCGACCACTGCAACTCCAAGTAGGTGAGCGCAACTGGAATCCCCCTCCATTAGGGTCCCTCAAGTTGGATTTCGATGGGGCGACTAAAGGAAACCTAGGCATGACAAGAATGGGAGGGGTAATCAGGGATAGCGGCGGTAACATAATCCAGCTGTACGCTGGGAGTATGGGAAATTCAACCAAAAACACAACGAAATTCAGAGCCCTGGAGATTGGCCTTGACATTCTAAGCTGTGAAAGGATTACAAACACTATCGTGGAAGGTGACTCCACTCTGGTAATCAAGATGATGAAGAGACTCCAAAATGGCACCAGAGTGGGCAAAGTTTAGAGGCACTAGCACTTGACACACTCCTTGCAAAAAATCCAGGAGCATCTGCAAATGATGAACACAGTGGAGTTGTGTTGGGTACACAGGTCAGTGAATGGCCTGGCAGACAAAATCGCTAATAAAAGGGTTAGCAAGGAAGGAAGAGAGCTAGACACTACCTGGAGCAACATCCCAAATGGTCACTTCAGAACATACTGCATACAAATAGCGACAAAAGATCGTGACGACAACTTAAGTAAGGAAGGCCACATCGAGGAGGGAGGTGCAAGGCCAATTGGCGGGCACGAAGGATCCAAGCAGAATCTCTCTGCCCAACACTCGACCACAAGTTACAATGCAGGATCATACCACACAACAGACCGGGGTACGACACCAAGGTCACGTCAAAAAGAAGAAGTTCAGGGTTGAAGGAAAGAATCATATCATCATCCTGGACTAGCGCCTGGTTAGCCAGTGGTCAAGTCATGTTTCTCAGCGTAGGGTCAGTCTCAATTTTTGTGTTGTGTTTTTTTTACATTTCTATTTTGTTTAGCTTGTAAAAACCGGATATGGTAGGATTGGGCCGGTTTCACAAGTGGCAGTCCAGCCATATCCCTCTTCTATCTCAGAAAGCGCAACTCCAGAACCCCTAGGCTGGTTTGGTTTTTGGTAGACCATGGAGTCCCGCTTTTTGTATCATAACCTTTTTTAGTAATACAGGTACTTACACTCACTTACAAAAAAATAATAATAATAAACAACACAAAAATAAAAATAAAAAAACTTACATTGTCTTTTTCAATGTCATCAACGATGGATGCACATAATTCTGAAAAAAACATTCATTCTTGTTATAATTGCTCAATTTGAAACAATATCTAATCTTGATATAAGTTATGCCTTGTTTGACGAGTGCATAAACAATATCTGTGGCTGGCACCAAACATATATCTCGTAACAAGCCAAGTGCCTGCTAATTTCCTTGCATATGTTCTAATTCGACACAATACAAATATATATGATCTCCATTGTTGCCTTGCTTGTCTTTAACAAACCAAGAATATTCCAGTTTGTTTTCACCTTCCACAGATTTCCACTCTCTAACATTCTTCATTTCCCGTGACAAATCAAGTGTTATGCTACCAATTTGTTGCCTAGCATTCATGGAGGTTCCAGTTGCAATTTTGGATGCCATTATTGCTGGTCGCAATCTAGATATATTCATGGATAATCTCTTTTTTGCCATTTTCCCTATAGGACAAAAGAAAAAAATTAGGCCTTTTACATTATAATAAACTTAAAAAAAAATACATTGAGTATAAGAACTAATTTAAAAAAAAAAGAAAATTTTTGACCCATGGAGTCATTAAGCCGATGTTGGGACCAAGCCTTGGTGTCCGGGGGCTAAGGTGATGCCTGACATTGCCCCAGCTCCCACTGTAGCCAAGGCACGATCGCATGGGGTCACACGACCGTGGCCCCCACGACCAAGTCCCAGGCATAGCCCAATAACCACCATGGGCCAAAACTAAAAAAAATAAAGTAAAAAACAATAAAAAAACTAAGTTTTTTTACAAAACTATACCTAATTTATTTATTTATTTTTTTGGTTTAAATCTTAAGGATCGTGTGAAAATTTCTTTGAAAAAAGCCTCAATTATTTAAAAAAGTTGTGATTTTTTTAGAAAAAATTAGAAAACATCTAAAAAAATTTAGGGTTTTTATAATTTTCGCATGAAAAATTCTTATGTGATTTTTTTTTGTGGGGATTCAAAGATGATCTTATAATTGTTGTTTTGGTAAATGGTAAGAATTTAAAAAATAACTCACGTCTGAAATGCTAGATTCTCCTCGAATGTATCCTCGATGTTTCTCCCTTGTCGTTTGGTCCAAATCCTTTAACGAATATTGCTCAAGATTAGATTTCACACAATGTAGAAAGACAAAACACAACTGTGTATATATAACACATATGATATAAATTACTTTTAGCATAATGAATGTGGGATAAATAAAAATGAAGAATATTGTCTACATATATACCTAAAATTATATGGATCATCACTATGTTTAATGAATGTGGGATAAATAAACAAACATGAGAAATATTGTAATTAACAAGTAAATAACGAAATAAAAGAGTAAAAATTGTTTTTAATTTTTAAGGGAAAATAATAAAGGCAAAAAATTGGGGGGAAATTTTGGAGGGAAAAATGGAAATTTTGGGGGAGAATTTTTGGAGGGAATTTTT
>ML818458.1:106349-116945 GCA_009831015.1 Picea engelmannii | reverse complement strand
CTATCTCTCCTTTCAAATGATTTTCCTCATATGTTAGCTTTCTAACCACAACATTGTATACCAATACACTACTAGGAGTCTCTCCATCCTTTGCATTGACGATAATAGAATTATAAGAATCATGTTTTGTCCAGGTTGCAAGATGTATACTCTCAAAATCACGTTTAAATGATTCTCTATTGGAGATCTTAATATTAGGCTTGTGCCCGTAACATAAACAAGTGCAAATTCAACTAACTTGTGAATTAATAAAATTGTTTTCTAATCTTAATTGCTAAACATACACTTTCAATATCTTACCAAATAAACCGCATCCTTGTCCTCCCCCCCCCTGAAGCTTGATTGTACTAATCATTGTTGTGTGTTTGAATGAAATACCAGATATCTCCAAAATGGTGATGTTGTGACTTCCGTAAATCCCATAACCACTTTATTGAAAGCTTGGTAAATATAAGACTCAATATCATATCCAATGTTTTGGATATTATAACCATGAGGGATATCCACGATAACTAGGGAGTATTCTTTTTTAGGAACAATATTTGCAAGTTGTTCATAATCACCTAATATCACTTTATATTGAACAATGTCGAGCCCATTCCAAATGTAGTGATTAAGGGTGTCATCAAGTTCAATAGTTTGAACATGTCTCCTTCTTTCTCTTTCAAACTTGGGTTTTTGAATAAAACTTTTGAAAGTTTTCAGAACTCCATGTGCATTCTTCTTTGGCATCTTTAATGAAACAAACAAAATATAGTTATATATCTATAACTATTCAAATATAAATAAATTAACTTACAAACGAATAATATGAATGTAATAAATGAACATACATTTTTGAATGCAACAAAAAATTGTTTCAATACTGTTGTAGAGCTTGAATCTGGATAGTTGAGTTTAACATCATCCCAACATTCTTCCTTCAACATCTTGACCATTTCCTCTTGTATTCTCATATACATCTTATGACTAAATAAAAAATAATAATGTTATAAGGATATATATAATAAAATACTTAGAACATTGATTTATTAAACTCAAAAAAAATATTTTTCTTGTCCTAACATAAATACAAATAACTCAACAAACTTACTTTTTAAATTCATCACACATTTCTTCCATTGACAATTCTCTCGACCTTACACGTGATAATATAGTTATGATAAGATTTTCATCCTTCACTCCTTGTTTTGTTCTCCAAGGTGTTATAGTCATATCATCTGGAAGATTTTTGATTTCAGGACCTGTCTTACTTGTGCCACATATCAATGGTTTAACCTTCTTAACTCTCTGATTTTGTATACTAATATTTTCTCATAGCGTGAAGATCTCATCTATCAAATCTCATATTTGTCCATTTCTAAATCCCAATTGAAAATAACTATCCACAACTCTGAATACATCACTTCCTTTGTGATTTTTTTCTTTTGTATTTTTATCATCAAGTGGAAATCCTATTTCCATACAACATTGCTTCCAAATTTTGCCATCAACATTTGATCTCTCCCCACGACATATTTCAGAAAACTCATTATGGATAAATCTCACCCTTTGAATGAAAGTCATGGACATTATGTACTCATTGTCTGTGTTATCATCCCATGCCAATAACTTTGCTTATGAATCTGTTAAACCAATATAAATTATGTATTTGACCATCTCAAAAAGAGGATTATTGGTATACTCTTGCATCAATTCTCTTCTAGCCTCCGCAGAATGATTTCCTCCAATCACATAATATCTGTAGTCAAAAAATTTTGATCTATCAAATTTTCCCTCGTAGGAACTTCCATTGGGTCAACAAGAACTAGGTAGTCAACCACATGTGCATATGGATTGTACCTAATCAATGCTTTCAAATTGTGAATATGCAAGTGATGCGGTTTTCTAATTTGATATTTTTCTTGCCTTTATGTGGGTTTATAAAGTTGTTTCACATTCAACTAAAATGTGTGGCCATCATCAACTAAGTTCGTCGTCCTCGATCTATTTCGAATGACATTTTGTGTTGTTTTCATAATACCATACTCTAGATCAGCACATGGTGTTATTATTTCTCTGCTACCTTTAAGCCTTTCACTATAATACTTCGAGCTAATGATGGCTTCTTGAACATCATCAACAATATTTGCCTTCTTCCTCTTATGATTTAAATGGGTTTCATCTAAATCAACGATTTCTTCATAATCAATAAGAATGGGCTCATCATCGGCCATCGCTCTTTTGCATTTATCTTGTTTATTCTTTTTGCGAGGAGCGATAACCTCATTAGAACTAATCTCAACAAAATCTTGATTTGGAGTTTTCTCATTTTCAAATGTAACCCTTTCAGGATTTATAAAATGAGAACTTTTCTTTCTTCTTTCATGTTCTTCTCTGTCTATTCTTGCAGCTTCAACTTCCGTTACTTTCTGTTTTTGTTTCCTTCCTTCTTGTGTCTTTTCAATACGAAAAGTGTTGATGATATCCATGATATTATTCTTTGTAGAGTAAATCCCTACTAACATATGTGAAAGTCGTTCAACAAAATCCTTTAAAAATAAAATATAACATTTTCATGTTAAATAAAATTAAAAAATTACCATGATACTAAAAATAATAAGCGACACGAATTAACATTGGACTAGGAATAACAATTGAAATTGAGAAGTTTAATACAGTGGGAATAAACGACACAACACGGAAGCTAGGGTCTGGAGCAACTGCAAGCTAGGGTTTGGTAGTCGCGGCCACACCAGAGGACAACATGATTACCAAAGGGGGTGGTAATGGAACCCCCTCATACAAGCAGGTAGTGGTAGACAGGGGGAGAGGCCCACAAGGTGTAGGTTTCAAGGCACCAATGACAAGCACCTCGGGATCATAACAGAAAAAGAGTCAGGAAAGCAACCAGGGAAAAAGTGAAATGGAGAGCTCCAATGGGGCAGAAGGGCGCAACCCATGTAAACCTAAAACAACAATGATACCCAAGGTAATACTGGAAGATCCACAAACACAACTCTACAGGGACCAGATGAAGACGCATGCGCTAATCTGCAAGTTTATGGGTTTGTGGCCCACAGAAAGAACGTAGAAAGAACGCTGCGCAACTGGATTAAATATCAATGGAAGCCAAGTGGAGAAGTGGAACTCCACCTGAGCTCGAAAGGCTTCTTCACAACAATATTCATGAACCTGGAAGATAGGGATAAGGTCTTTGAGGGGGGGGGCATACTTCCATGCCTCAGTAGGACTGTACATGCGACCATGGAAGGAAAAATTCTCCCCAGAGAAAGAAACTTTAAAAAATGCACCTGTTTAGATGAGACTTTACTCCTTGTCGTTAGATTACTCGCTACCTTCCAGCTTCGAAGAAATAAGGAACAAACTCAGAAAATATGTGAAGACATCAGAAGCAACCCTAAAAGGGAGATATACATCCTATGCAAGAATATGCATAGAGATGGATGTGTCGAGGGCACTCCCAGAAGCCATAATCCTGGAATTCAGGGATGAGGAATGGATACAAAACATTGACTACGAGCAGATCCCCTTCAGATGCAGAAGATGTCACGAACATGGACACCTAATTAGAGAATGTCCTCTCATTAAAAGACAAGAAGCGGAAAATACCAAACTACAACAGGATGAGGATGGGTTTATAAAGTTGAACCACATAAACAAAGCTAACAAGAAACAAAGTAAAACCCCAACAGGGAGTAATCCAGAGGCCAAAAATAGAATAGAAGGACGGGACAAGACCAACAAAGGGGAAGAAGGAGGAAAGGAAAAGGAAAAAGCTAAATAAGCCAGGGAACAAGCAACAAATGAGTACACAAATAGCCCAAGAAATAAGATGGTACAGGGGGGTAGTGCAACACCTATGGACGGAGAAGCCAGAGATTCCAACACCACCATGCAAGAGGCAGACGAAGATGCAGAAATGACTCCAAGCGAGGTAGGAACGAAAGATCTTGATCTCAGAGACATTGTGGAAAGGGAAGGGATAGATCTCCCGAACATATTGGAGCAATGGAAAAGGCAGTGCGTAGACAATGTACCAGCGGAGCAACTAGACCGCATCCAATACCTGTTCCTCCTAAGGAAGGAAGCCAAATCCAGAGGGCTCAAGCACACACACGGGGAGATAGTGCACCTAGGATTCAAAGTAGGCGAGGGACAACCACAACTCTCACCCAAGCAGACGAGAAGGAAAAAAGGCAGGAAATCAAATAGTGTAGCCCTACAGGAACTAGGAGCTCTGTTGATAAACTCAAGTAAGATAAAAAAGCTCTTTCCCAAATCCCCCCCACATGTTTAAATGAATATTATAACATGGAATATAAGAGGCCTAAACAACCCATGAAAGCAGAGAATCCTTAAAAATAGACTTAGGAAGGAGCAATCGAACCTCTGTTTCATCCAAGAGACAAAATGCACTATAGACAAAATGGAAACAATCAGCAAAAAACAATGGAGCAAGTATAATATGCTGGTTGTCGAAGGACAACATATGGTAGGAGGTATTCTCACCTTATGGAACCCACAAGTGATGAACCTAGTAGCAGTCGAAGCTACCAGGCACACACTTTTGGTTAACATGAAAATCATTGGTAACACGGAGATGATTCTGCGCACTAATGTGTATGGACCCTAGATGTTAGAGGAAAAGAGAAGAATGCTTCTAGACCTAGAAGACTTAAAATCCCGCTCCAACAACCTCCACTGGATCTAGGTAGGGGACTTCAACATCATCACGTCACTTGCAGAGAAAAAAAGAGGCACCAGGAGATTGGATAGAGATGCGAAAGAATTCTCAACATTGATAGACACAACAGAGATGGTGGACATCATAACCAATAATGGAAAATTCACCTGGAACAATAAACAGATAAATCAACATCAGGTAGCGACAAGACTAGACAGATTCTTGGTGTCGGAGTCCATCATTATGCAGGGGTTAACCTTAGACTGCAACATCCTTCCCTGGGGGGGTTCTGATCATTGGCCAGTCCAACTGGAAGAAGACTTCCAAACCTCCCCGAAGAATGGACCCTTAAGATTTGAGAAATTCTGGATCGAACACCCCACCTTCAAGGAGAATATCAACTAGAGGTGGTGGGAGGAACAACCAGAACAAGGGACGAGGATGTTCAAACTCTATAAGAAACTAAAGTACATCAAATATAAGCTCAAGGAGTGGAACAAGGAAATATTTGGAAACATAAACCAAGAGAAAAAAAATATTAAAGACAAAATGAGAAAACTCTAGGAAATATGCATAGCAGAGGGGTATACAGAGGACATAAAAAAAGAAGAGATCCAAATGACCCAGGAATGGGAAGCAAGATGCCAACAGGAATAAATTCTATGGCACCAAAAGTCTTGAATCAGATGGCTAAAGGAAGGAGAGCGGAACACCAAGTTTTTTCATAGAACAACCATTGCCAGAAGAGCCCACACCAAAATCCTGAAAATTAAGGATCAGGATGGGATCGAGAGAGAATCCCACAAGGAGATTGAAAATACTCTAGTAAGTCACTTCCATGGGATAGCCCAGGAACCCAACAAAGACTGAACGAAGGCCATCCAAAAGATAACTCATCGCATCCCCTGTCTAGTAACTGAGGAACAAAATAACAACCTAAATAAACCCATCGCTAAGGAGGAAATTGATCAAGTGATCCAGGAGATGCCCAACGGGAAAGCCCCAGGTCCAGATGGTTTCATAGTGGAATTATTTAAAGCCTATTTGGAAGTGGTCAAACATGATGTTTATAGGGTGGTGGAGGACTCTAGACGGTCGGCCTCCATCCTAAAAGCGCTAAATGCCACAATGATTACTCTAATCCCCAAAGAAAATGAAGCTAGGACCCCTGATCGATACAGACCCATAGCTTTATGCAATGTGGTTTACAAGATAATTTCCAAAGTCATAGCCAATAGATTGAAACCCCTCCTACCCACATTGATTTCACAAGAACATGCAGGCTTCGTGGAAGGGCGACAAATCATGGACAACATCATCCATGCCCATGAGCTAATCCACACCCTGAAAATCCAGAGGAGAGGGGGGATGATAATACAACTTGACCTAGCAAAAGCGTATGACAAAATTAGCTGGCACTACATGGTCAAGACTCTGGAAGCCTTTGGCTTCAACCAACACTAGATCAACTGGATTGTCAGCCTAGTCTCAACGACAAGTTACTTGCTCCTAATAAATGGAGCCCCAGCCAAACCCTTCTGGCCTACTAGAGGCATCAGACAAGGAGACCCGCTATCCCCCTTTCTGTTCATCCTGATGATGGAAGGTCTCAGTTGAAGCATAAAAAGCGCAACAACAACAAGAGAAATAACAGGCATCAAACCTTTCTAAAACTTCCCTATTTCCCCACACCAACAGTTCGTGGATGACACCTTACTCCATGGCACACCCACGATCAAGGAAGAAAAATCCTATAAAATAATATTAGAAGAGTTTGGGGAAGCCTCGGGAGCCGAGATCAATCATTCCAAATCTATGATCTACTTCTTCAACACTAACCCTGCAATCCAAAGAAACCTGGCAAATATTTTGGGGTTTGAACGCAAAACACTCCCAACCAAATACTTGGGCATCCCCCTGACAGATAGAGCATACAAAATGGAAACATGGGAAGGAGTGATCAACAAGATACATGAGAGGGTAAAAAACTGGACGTAAAGATCCCTCAACCTAGCGGGGAGACTTATATTGACCAAGACGGTTCTGCAAACAATTCCAACCTATATGATGTCCGTATTTCCTACCCCCAAAGGAATACTACAAAAAATAAGAACCATCCAAAGGGAATTCCTATGGCGAGGAGCGGAAATAAAGAGAAAATGGGCCTTGGTGGCCTGGGAGAAGGTTTGCAAACCAAAATGCAAAGGAGGACTGGGGCTACAAGACCCACAAGTAACCAATGAAATTCTGGTGGTGATGGGTCAAAGAAATATATACCCCATGGGCAAACCTCTGGAAGGCCAAGTATGCCCCGGACATAAATGACCAATACCAAATTCGTTTTATGGGTACCAGGGAGGGATCAACCATCTGGAATGTAGCTTGGCACAACAAAACCTGTATCCAGACACACAACTTTTGGGAAGTGAGGAATGGTAAAACAACCAGATTCTGGGAGGATGCTTGGCAACAGGAACCCATAATGGAAAATCTGGACAAGGAGGAACTCCAATAGGACATGACCACGCAAGGTAAAACCAAAGTCCACCACTACTGGAAACAAGAAACAGATTGCAAGAGATGGATAATCCGGGACAATCTTGATTCACAAAATAGAGATTGGACCACAATAATCGTGAAAGAGGTGGAGGAGGAACTGGGGAAAAGGAAAATTGCAGTCTCGGAAGAAGAGGACCAATTAAGATGGGGCTGAAAAAATGGCGGGGAATTCAACTTGAAAGAAGCTTGACATTACATCGCGGACAAGGACCAAGAAGATCCAACGCAACAATGGGATAAGCTTTGGAACAACCCCCAGTGGCCAAAAATAATTTTTTTCAAATGGTTAGTACTTCACAACTGAATTCTAACTCGGGAAAACCTAAGGAAAAGGGGCTTCATAGGCCTATACGGTGCCACCTCTATTAAGCTAAGGAAGAAACAACGAATCATCTCCTCGATGAATGTAACTACACAACAGAGATCTGGGACTGGGCGGTAGGTATCTTTCGATAGTCCAATAGGACCCGAGGTAACATATGTGAAACCATCAACATCTGGAATGAGAGTTACAACGAAAATGAAGAGGTGAACCTCTGTTGGATTATCATTTCGGGGATGATCATATGGGAAATATGTTAAGAAAGGAACCAACGCATCTTCAGGAATGAAAGCCTTCCAGAAGATAAACTCAAGGAAAAAATAATCTCCTGGACAAGAGAAACGATGCAGAGCCGCAACTTCCAGACTGGAAAAGTGCAACTCACAGGCTAGGATTCCCAAGTCCTAGAAGCTTTTCACCTAAAATATGGGCACAACCGCACACAAGTAAGGCGGCCACTGCAACTCCAAGTAGGTGAGCGCAACTGGAATCCCCCTCCATTAGGGTCCCTCAAGTTGGATTTCGATGGGGCGACTAAAGGAAACCCAGGCATGAAAAGAATGGAAGGGGTAATCAGGGATAGTGGCGGTAACATAATCCAGCTGTACGCTGGGAGTATGGGAAATTCAACCAACAACACAACGAAATTCGGAGCCCTGGAGATTGGCCTCAATATTCTAGGCCGTGAAAGGATGACAAACACTATCGTGGAAGGTGACTCCACTCTGGTAATCAACATGGTGAAGAGACTCCGAAATGGCACCAGAGTGGGCAAAGTTTAGAGGCACTAGCGCTTGACACACTCCTTGCAAAAAATCCAGGAGCATCTGCAAATGATGAACACAGTGGAGTTGCGCTGGGTACACAGGTCAGTGAATGGCTTGGCAGACAAAATCGCTAATAAAAGGGTTAGCAAGGAAGGACAAGAGCTAGACACTACCTGGAGCAACATCCCGAATGGTCACTTCAGAACAGACTGCATACAACTGGCGACAAAAGACCGTGACAACAACTTAAGTAAGGAAGGTCACATCAAGGAGGGAGGTGCAAGGCCAATTGGCGGGCACGAAGGATCCAAGCAGAATCTTTCTGCCCAACACTCGACCACAAGTTATAATGCAGGATCATACCACACAACAGACAGGGGTACGACACCAAGGTCACATCAATAAGAAGAAGTGCAGGGTTGAAGGAAAGAATCATATCATCATCTTGGACTAGCGCCTGGTTAGCCAGTGGTCAAGTCATGTTGCTCAGCGTAGGGTCAGTCTCAATTTTTGTGTTGTGTTTTTTTTTACATTTCTATTTTGTTTAGCTTGTAAAAACCGGATATGGTAGGACTGGGCCGGTTTCTCAAGGTGGCAGTCCAGCCATATCCCTCTTCTATCTCAGAAAGCGCAACTTCGGAACCCCTGGGTTGGTTTGGTTTTTGGTAGACCAGGGAGTCCCGCTTTTTGTATCATAACCTTTTTTAGTAATACAGGTACTTACACTCACTTACAAAAAAAAATAATAATAAACAACACAAAAATAAAAATAAAAAAACTTAGATTGTCTTTTTCAATGTCATCAACGATGGATGCACATAATTCTGAAAAAACCATTCATTCTTGTTATAATTGCTCAATTTGAAACAATATCTAATCTTGATATAAGTTATGCCTTGTTTGATGAGTGCATAAACAATATCTGTGGCTGGCACCAAACATATATCTCGTAACAAGCCAAGTGCCTGCTAATTTCCTTGCATATGTTCTAATTCGACACAATACAAATATATATGATCTCCATTATTGCCTTTCTTGTCTTTAACAAACCAAGAATATTCCAATTTTTTTCACCTTCGACAGATTTCCACTCTCTAACATTCTTCATTTCCCGTGACAAATCAAGTGTTATGCTACCAATTTGTTGCCTAGCATTCATGGAGGTTCCAGTTGCAATTTTGGATGGCATTATTGCTGGTCACAATCCAAATATATTCATGGATAATCTCTTTTTTGCCATTTTTCCTATAGGACAAAAGAAAAAAATTAGGCCTTTTACATTATAATAAACTAAAAAAAAATACATTGAGTATAAGAACTAATTTAAAAAAAATTGAAATTTTTTGACCCATGGAGTCATTAGGCCGATGTTGGGACCAAGCCTTGGTGTCCGGGGGCTAAGGTGATGCCTGACATTGCCCCAGCTCCCACTGTAGCCAAGGCACGGTCGCATGGGGTCACACGACCGTGGCCCCCACGACCAAGTCCCAGGCATAGCCCAATAACCACCATGGGCCAAAACTAAAAAAAATTAAGTGAAAAACAATAAAAAAGCTATTTTTTTTACAAAACTATACCTAATTTTTTTTTTTGGTTTAAATCTTAAGGATTCTGTGAAAATTTCTTTGAAAAAAGCCTCAATTATTTAAAAAAGTTGTGATTTTTTTAGAAAAAATTAGAAAACATCTAAAAAAATTTAGGGTTTTTATAATTTTCGCATGAAAAATTCTTATGTGATTTTTTTTTGTGCGGATTCAAAGATGATCTTATAATTGTTGTTTTGGTAAATGGTAAGAATTTAAAAAATAACTCACGTCTGAAATGCTATATTCTCCTTGAATGTATCCTCGATGTTTCTCCCTTGTCGTTTGGTGAATGTATCCTCGATGTTTCTCCCTTGTCGTTTGGTCCAAATCCTTTAACGAATATTGCTCAAGATTTCACACAATGTAGAAAGACAAAACACGACTGTGTATATATAACACATATGATATAAATTACTTTTAGTATAATGAATGTGGGATAAATAAAAATGAAGAATATTGTCTACATATATACCTAAAATTATATGGATCATCGCTATGTTTAATGAATGTGGGATAAATAAACAAACATGAGAAATATTGTAATTAACAAGTAAATAACGAAATAAAAGAGTAAAAAATGTTTTTAATTTTTAAGGGAAAATAATAAAGGCAAAAAATTGGGGAGAAATTTTGGAGGGAAAAATGGAAATTTTGGGGGAGAATTTTTGGAGGGAA
>ML818458.1:84960-96737 GCA_009831015.1 Picea engelmannii | reverse complement strand
AACAAAAATAAATTGAAAAACGTTAAAACTACAACAAAAAATTTTAAATTTATATCAAAAACCCTAAAAAAATAAAATTTACACAAAAAAACTTCATTAATATCTAAACAAAAACATAAATATATTTTATAACAATGTTATAATATAACATTGTTATCATATAACAATGTTATGATATAACATTGTTATAATATAACATTGTCATATTATAACTTTGTTATATTATAACATTGTTATAACAATGCTATAACATAACAATGTTATAATATAACATTGTTATAAAATAACAAATGAGAAAACATTAACAAAATGGTAAAAAAAATAAAATTATAGTCCAAAAAGACTTTAAAAAGATGAAAACCCCCCTCAAAATTAAAAACATACAAAAAACCCCAAATTAAAAAACTTAAAATACAAATTTTAATAATAATTAACAAAAATAAATTGAAAAACAACTACAACATAATTTTTTAAATTTATATCAAAAACCCTAAAAAAAAAAATTTACACAAAAAAAACTTCATTAATATCTAAACAAAAACATAAATATATTTGCTGGGGTAGGTCTCGTGAGCATCGCCCCAAGCCCCCACGCGGACCTGGTTCCATTCATATTATAACATGGATGGGACAAGGTCCGCGCGGGGGCTTGGGCGATGCTCACGAGACCTGCCCCCCGCGAGCCTGGCCAAGTCCCATTCATATTGTAACGCTGTTATAATATAACAATGTTATATTATAATTGTTATAATATATATATATATATATATATTATTTATTTATATTTTTTTTTATACTAGGGGAATCGGTAACAACGGCAGTATCGTACTCGCGTGACACATGGTTGAATCTTGCCGGCTGCCTTATAACCTCTAGGGAGAAACGCACAGCCCGCAAGCACGCCCTCCGAGTAAATCGGGGTGAGAATCGACCTTGAGACCTCATTTTACATAATTCTTTCCATTTACACGACACTTGCCAATCGATCTACACCCCTGCGGGCATATAACAATGTTATAATATAATATTGTTATATTATAACATTCTTAGATTATTAGCATATTATTAAAAAAAAACATTTAAATAAATTTGTAAGGTTTTTTTTTTTTTTTAAGTTTGAAGGGATTTTTTGCTCTTCTTTTTAAGAAAAAAATGTATTTTTTTCATTTCTTTCTAGTTTTTCTTTGTTTTTCACAATTTTGTTTGCTCATAAAATTTCTTAGCTCATATGTTTTGAATATGGTCATTATAACAATTTAAATTTTTTTTATTTATGTTTAATTCAATGTAACTTGTATTTACTGCTTTATTATTAAAAGTAAAAAAATATTTGAAAGTTACTTTGAATTTTTAAACTATATTGTGATATTTTCATGGCATTATGTATTACCTTGTGCTTTGCCCAATAATAACATTTTAAAAGTAAACATTTAAGGGTTTATTTTATGATTTTGTTTATAGTAATGATTTTTTATTTTACCACATTATAAAAATGTGTCATTTTCATACCCCAATTTTAGTAATGATTTTTTATTTTACCACATTATAAAAATGTGTCATTTTCATACCCGAATTTTAGAATGGGTGCTACCGGTAGCACTACTTTTCAATTTGATGGTTGATTTTGAAGTTTTGATTTTAATGGTACCAAGTGATAAAAATACGATTTCAAATGATCTCAAAATTTAACGTTTTGAAAAGAAAAAAAAAAAAATCAAAATCATCTTATTTGTTTTTAGGTGCTGATTTTAAGGTTTTTCTGAGCTACTGTCTAAGTTTTGAAGTCCATGTTTGAAAAATGTTGTAATTTTGACCCTGTTTTAAAAAATGGTGCTACCGATAGCACCACTTTTTGATTTGGGGGTTGATTTTGATGTTTTTTATGCAAAAATATGGGTTTTTTGGATCAGAGTGCTCGTTTTGAGGTCACAGTTCTCATTAAGTTGGTAACTATGTTTATGTAATTAACACATATAATCCCTATAATCCTTATTCTCCCCATGTTAGTAACTCCCATGATCCCCATGATAATAACCTCCATGTTCCATCTGCCAATAACCCTTAAGGTCCTTGTTGTAATAACCCTTACAATATAGTAATCCATGTGGTCCTGATATTAGTAACCATTATGGTTCTTCTGTTAATAACTCTTCTAATATCCATGGCCCATGTGTAATATCTTCTATTACCTCTATGATCCATGTGTCAATAACCCTTTACACCTTATGTCTAAGAACACTACTTATAACCCCTATGTTCCCAATGCCAAAACATTTATATCCCTTGTTGTCCTTAAGTTTATAACCCACGTAGTCCTCATGTTAATAACTACTATAAAACTTGTCAACTCCATGTCAAAAAAACATATGGTCTTTGCGCTAGTAACCCATACAAAACCCATGGCCCCATGTTAATAATCCATATAATCCCTATGGCCCTCACGATGATGACCCCTAAGGTCTTCATACTGATAACTTGTATAATTCCAATGGTGCCCATGCTAATAACCCCTTTTGTTCTTACGTTAATAACCAATGTAGTCATTATAACCCCTATGTTATGATCCAAATTATGTTAAGAACAAAATGAAAGATATCATTAACAAAGGAAATAAACAAAGAGATACAATCAAAACCAATTTTTATTACAAAGGCAATGGTGAAAATCATTGTACAAGTACAATGGTTAGAATGGTGGTAGTTATCTCTAAGAAGATATGTGCATGCTATGCTTATTCACTAAAAGCTTATAACAAGAGGCTCATAATACTTTATAATAATGTTAAAATCATTTGGGGAGAAAAAACCCTAAAACACAAGAATACATTTTTTAATAATGTTAAAATCATTTGGGGAGCAAAAGCTCTAAAAAGCAAGAACTATAACCATAAGATGAAGTTAGGGTTGAGTAGAAATAGTCTCCATTTTGTCAAGTTCTTGAACTAGATAGGGATACTTTTGTTGGATTTGGTTCCTGGTGAATAAGCCACTTTGTTTTAACAACTCAAAAGAGTTGTATATTATGTTGGCAGGCTCTCTTCAACTTGGTGTCCATGATTTGGTCCACTAAGCCACCATGTTTTAACAACTCGAAAGAGTTGTACATTATGTTGGTGGGCTCTCTTTAACTTGGTGTCCATGATCTGGTCCAGTATAAACTTCTCAATGCAGTGAAGGTTGAGCTTTGTAGCGACCAATTACTTTTGCACCACCAAGGTTTCCAACAAAGGTAGAAAGTTTGCCCAGAGAAGCAACTCGTTAATGACATGGTGTAAGTTAAGGAAGTTGGGTGGAGGATTCTATTCAAAAGAATTCTAACCCAAAGCATTGGTGATGATGTAAGACCCACATCAAAGTGGTCTAGTCTTCTCGTGGAGGACCATGAGTCTCTCTATCTATAAGTGTAACCATACCTTATCACCGACCTAAAATTTGCATAGACCCTGATGTTGATCATGTTGTTTCTTGTACTTGGCATTGAATTTTTGCAAAATACCATGAACTTATTGTTGGATGATCCATTCAACAAACTTGGTTACATTGGTGATCTAAAGTGTAGAGCTACATCAATTGGGTCCCATGGTTTTAGCCTAGGTGTTGTTCTTGGCTAAGGAATAGGGCCAAGGCACCCTATGGAGGATTTGAAACTCTTGGGCCAGAGGGGACAACCCTTAAACATTCTCAAAGATAGTCGTTCAATGTCATTTCATAAACAACTCTCTCATGTAAACTTTAATGCCATATTTCAGTGATTTCAAGGTAATATAATGTTGGAGGAATAATGCAAACTAGACACAATAAATCTATCTAAATCTTCAGACAAGGGCTTGACCCATTGGGAACCATTATTCCATATTCCAGAAATATAAAGTTGAGTTTAAATGGAAGAAAGTAGAAGAGATTTACAAGAAAACATATATCATAAGTACCAATGAGGATGGTTGTCTTTGGCCCTCCATCATAAGATAGAAAACGTGTTGGGCATTTGGCTAATGAGTCCAGCGGCTCAGGTCACTCATAGACCTCTAGAGTATATCCCAAGATATTCAAGACATGAAAAATAATTCATTATACAAGACATAATGATAGTAATGTCAGAGATTGAAATTTGCTTAAAACTCCTTAACCATACTCAAATCATTATACAAGCATTCATCTCAGAAATGCAGAAGAATATTAGATATCAGAGACTGTAATAAAAAGTTCTGAATCACATACAAAATTGACAATCATAGAGGGCAACCTGTTCCACAAACCTGCTCTCTAATGACTGTGAATAACAGAGAAACAACTCTAAAACTATAGAAATGAACAAAGAGAACACCAGTGTGGAAAACAAAGAAATATATATAAACTGAGAAAGAAACAAATCCCAGAAATGCGAGGTGAATCCTTCTGATAGGTTTCTTGGTCTTCAATAAATACAATGGCCCATTCAGTTCTCAAGAAGCTCAACCTCCAGGCCTAAGTCACATGGTTCGGGTTCAAGTTCGAGTTCGACAATGATTAGGTTCGATTCAGGTTCGAATTTTCCAATAAGGTTCGAATGAGGTTCGACTTTAGGTTCGGCTATATATATTGAACCCTAATGAAACCTCGTCCCAAACCTCAATAAAATTCTCCTTCAAATTCATCCTAAGGTTCGATTTCGGGCACACATTCGAGTTCGTTCAGGTTCGTCATTAGGTTCGATGAACCTTGAGGTTCGCCAAAGTTCGAACATCAAGCTTTAGGTTCGACGAACCCTGTGACATAGCTCCAGGCTGCAAACATTGCAACCCCTGGAAAGTCCCCAAAGCTGTCCTTTTATCCTTTCATGAATGTTGAGTTCCTCCCTATCTTGATGCAACCGAAAATATGCAATCAAATTCTAAAAATAGAAAAGATGGTTATAGAAGCTTGACACCTCAAGTGCATGGTGTCTCACTTCTCCAATAAAATAGGGAATCTTAATAACTGCCCATCCTCCACTAATTCTACTATTGTGGTAACTGGCCCACTGTGATGTCCCAATCATAGAGAGAAAGTGCTTTGAATTTACTCCTAATCTTTCAACGCAAATGCCTTATGTCACTCTTTTCAACACATTTGATGTATGAACATCCATATAAAGATTGATTAATGTAATGCTTTTTAAATCAGAGGAGACAAATGGTTCTCCTCCATATTCTTTTCTTCACAGCTGAACATCCACTTGCCTTAGTTGAATTGATAAATATGGTCCTTATATTTAATGGGCACGAATTAATGACCTTTTAATCATAAATTCTAATCTGATGGCTAACAATTGAAGATGCTGGCATATTCTTAGTCGTCCTCCCAAATCAATGAATGTGATATACTCTTCATAACTTCCTTGTATTTTTGAATGCATCCGTTAACCTGTTTACTTTTTATCATTTACCTAATCATATTAAAAAATTACTGTAGCACCATATAATTGCCACGTTTGAATTATTAACAGGCACTACTTCCTCCTCAGTTGTATATATGTCTCACCTATCCGCGCGTTTCATATTCGATGGCTGGCATGGAGCATTTCATTTCATGAGCATGAGCTGATACTTTTCGCGTTCTCAGCCGCGAGTTAGTAGTACGTTCACTAATGGTCCCTTGAACTACTAAATTGATTAGTAGTAGAACCCATTTTGCACTTGCTATTACTCTTATGACAACCTCTATCAAAGTCAAATTCCTCAACTATTAAGTTTACACTCTCTTTCTATTCCATGCGCTGCAACGTTGCCACATGTACTGGTACTGCAACAACACACTAGTGTTGGATCCTCCAAACATGGCTTAAAATATGTTCTTCGATTATCAGGTTCAGAAGACGCTATGCATACACAAGATTGATTCAACTGACAAGTGAGTATTATGAACTTGATGGAGCTTCATTCTCACGATACCACTGTCAACTACAAAACTTGGAAGGAGGAACACCAACTAGGGGAACAAAGTCTTATGTCAAAAGAAGATTACGAGGGATCCAAAGAAAATGATTATGACACAGTGCTAGAATCATCTTCAATTAAATAAACTGGTCAATAAACAACTACTTTATCTTCAGAGGAAATTGCAGGTACAACTGCGTTGCAGACCGACACCATGTTAGGCAAAGGGCAAAACAGCCTATTAATGCATCTGACTTTTTATCTTCGTCCTGTCTTCTATTTTATAGGAATGACTGGCATTTTGCAAAAAAATAAATTATTCTCTCTTTTTTCACACTTACATTTATAACAAAGCCTGTCCCAAAGCAGGATTTCAACCAAACTGAAGTGCGAATGCATTGTAGCTTCCCTCTAATAATGATGGCTATTTAATCACTCAGTAAATCAGCTTCTGCCATTGAATGGGTTGTCAAGACAATGGCCCGATGCCAGTAATCAAACCGGGATTGAGACAAGAAAACCCAAACTGTCCACTAGTTAATGTGCATTACTCCGAAAGGTCCAAGGGCTGAGAAATCTTCATTTGTTTCACTATAGATTGCCAGACTTAACAACGATAATCAAGAATACAAGTTTCCCGATTTCTGAGACTAACATGTATACCTTTTAATTTTCACACATGCTTCCGAAAATTAGAAACCAACGTAACACGTCTTTTTAAAATCAATTTTGGAGCTTGAAATATGGTTTCCCATAACTCTTTGCCAAAACTCCAAAATGGTTTTTTCTGCACAAACATGGTATTTGAACCAAATAAATTTATCACGTCCTCCAGCAATATTACAAAGGCCAGAAGCTGGAATGCACAAACTCACCTGCGGCAATGTCTCCTAGGTGTCATTTTGATTTGGTCTGAACCTACCATCTTCCTTGACCATCATCTGTATTGCATCTACATTAACTCCTTGCCCTTTCTGCCTATAGGATCCAGTTTTTTTCGATTAAAGCTTCCCACAATGTTAGCTCTGGAAGATCGTCTTCCTCAGAACTTCCATCATTTCTGTCACCCTTAGCACCACAATCGTAAAGATCTGGACGACACTTCAATTGGAAAACAAGGTAAGATGCATATGCCACAAGCATGATACAGTTGCTAAGCCTTGAAAGAGCTAACTCTGATAAGCCAGTATGGAGTTTTGTATGAGTAAAGTGCAACATAGCTGGGAAAAACAGGCCCATAACAACCATCAGTAATAATCCCAAATTAACAATAGCAATTGCCTTGTTAAAAAGTTTGATATTTCTTATTGTTTATGATAACTATGCAGGAAAAACAAGAAACAGAGTAGACAGAACAAAAAACGAGAATATGCTTAGTGCACTTTGTATTAGCTGATAGTCTAGAGCTATAAAGGGAAAAGAAGAACTGAATCAAGAAACAAAGGCACTGATCCTAACGACTAGTACAACTGGCCAAAACAGCTGGCAGTGTACAGTCACATACTGTTGAGGTTACAGTTATAACTAACACTCCCTCTTAAATTCAACAGTTACAAACATCGGCACTGATAATGCCCAAGTGCTGTCTTTGAAAATCAAAAACAGTTTTTCCCAATGGCTTTGTAAAAATGTCCACGAGCTGATCTCGTGAGCCACAAAATTGAAGAGCAATTTGACCATTATTGACTAGCTCATGTATGAAGTGATAGCAAGTGTCAATGTGCTCGCTTTTCTTATGAAAACCATGATTTTTGGATAAGGAAATTGTGGAAGTATTGTCACAGAAGATAGGAGTTGGCTCCTTTTCTGTATGTGACATGTCATTCAATAGTCTTCATAGCCACACAGCTTGACAGGAAGCTGAGGTAGCAGCGACATACTATGCATCTGCAGAAGATATTAAGACAATGGGCTGCTTCTTTGATGCCCAAGAAATCAGATTTGTGCCCAGGTGAAAAACATACCCTGAGGTGCTTTTCTGGTCATCTAGGCTACCTGCAAAATCACTGTCAGTGTAACCAGAAAGATGATTATCTTCAGACTGAGAGTACCATAAACCAAAATTAAGAGTGCCTGCAACATATCTCAAAATCCTTTTCGCCATCTTCTAGTGAGAATCTTTGGGAGATTCCATGAACCTGGAAACAAAGCCCGCTGCATACATAATATCAGGCCTAGTTGTTGTAAGATACAACAGACTGCCTACTAAAATTTTGTATAAGGTAGAGTCCATTGTAGGGCCTTCATCTTGCTTTCTCAATTTTGTGCCTAGGGGTATAGGAGTTTCTGCTGGATTGCAACCTTACATGCATAATCTTTTAATGATGTCTGCTGCATATTTTTGCCGAATAGACAAAAATCCCTTTGGTTGATTGGTCAATCTCAATCCCCAAAAAATATTTCATTATTCCAAGATCTGTCATCTCAAACTCAGATTGCATGACATGTTTGAAACTGGTTAACTCAAGATTTCCAGTATATATCATGTCATCAACATATAAACATACAATCAGAATTTTACCTTGTTGATCTGTTTTGGTGTATAGAGTTGGCTCATTTTGGCCTCTGCTGAAACCGCTCTTGATCAGGTAAGTGTCAATTCTGTTGTACCAAGCTCTTGGAGCTTGCTTTAAGCCATACAAGGCTTTTTTCAACCGATACACTTTGGCTGGATGCTCTTTGACTTCAAATCGAGGTGGCTGATCCACATAGACCTCTTCTTCTAAGAGACCATTCAGGAAAGCTGACTTGACATCCATCTGGTAGAATTTCCATTTTTGTTGGCTACAGTGAGACATCCAAAGCCTACAGACTCTACAATTTGATTTCAAAGAAAATCATTTTCAGCAGAGATGTCAAATTTCTTGAAAATCAGTTTTGGAGTGAGTCTGACAATCGTCCTATGGATAGTCAAAATCCCCACCAGTTAAAAAGGCAGTTCCAAGCATAAGCAACATAATTGACAGTATGGAATCCAACAATGATTGTTGTACAACACAAATAATCCTATTCCTTAGGGCATAAATTGAAATGATAATATGAGTGGAAGTTCCAAATGTGGCATTTAAAAGACCTCTAGCTATAGGGCCAATGTAAAATGATAGCTACTCCGTCAAAAAACCAGGTCATTTGGCTAAAGGAGTTATGCCTAACAGACTGAACAAAAACATCCAACCATGTTTCATTTTCCATGAAGCTAGAGAGCAGTAGCATGCCCAAAAGGCACTGACAAGCTAATCTTGTTCTGGAATAACACTGCAACTATGCTCCTCCATACACTACAAAAATTGAGTAGTGTTGCACATCATCAAGTGATGCATCAACAATACTCTTTAATTTATGAGCCTTGTTAGCTTGTCTCTGGGACGATACAAAGTCAAAACCTGCCATGCTATTTGGATTGTCTCCATACCACTGGATAACTAAACATTTTTTGTCAAACATGAATCTGTCTACAAAATATGTACCAGTAATAACATATGATGGAGCCAATGGTCTAGGCTTTTCTTCCAAGTCTGGACCAGTGGCCTCTAAAGGCTTCCTTTGGCCAAGTTCTTTCTCTTCGATCCATCAAATTTATCCTTGCTCCATTGCTTTCATCAAAACTGATATAGCCATCAATAAAAAGGGATACCATGGAAGAACTTACAAGAGAAATTGTTTCAACATTATCATAGACATCCTGTGTGTCTCATATAATTTCCATATTAGAGTTCATGTGTACCTTTCATGTGCATGAGACCCAATGAGTAAAGCCAATTTAGTTGCTCCACCAACAACCTTCTCAATTTCTTGGCATTGTGATGTTGTACTACTATCCATCCAAATAGGTGATGCGTTTACGGAAAAAAACATCATGAATTTGTACAACCAAAGGATTGTTTGGATTCACTTCTTTTAGAATGGAGTCAAGGCTCCCATTCTGCAATAAACACTCCCCTGCTATTGCCCACTTGTATAAATAGCCTTGACTTTATCAAACTTCAAATATGTCTTCTTCAATTTGTTTAGTATGAGGTCAAGAGCTTCTACCCACATCAAAGGTGATGGCACAACAAGCCCATTGCCTGATGGATCTTTGTATACTCCATCCTTTGTTTTATAATACAATAACTTTGAATCAAAATGAACTGTTTTAGAGAGGGAAGTGCATAGATTGTAGTCCAAAATAATTGCTTTGAGAGACCATCATTTTACATGCGAGTTCACTTGATGTTTCTGCGTAGTGAGCACAATATTGGGCAAAGGAACTCCTTGTATAACCCATCTTTTCCATGTTTTCATGTGTACGAAGAGAGAAACCCACGTCTTGTTGAATTACTTTGAATATATTTACTAATCTTAAGGCATCTTGATACTCTTTAGAATTGTAAAACAAAGACCCATTGCTTGACTTGGACCATGATAAGGATCTCGACCAACGATCACAACCATATCTTTGTCAAATGAACATATTTTCAAGGCATTGAATACTAAAGCAAGAGGAGGATAGATATGGATCCTTCTTCACATCTCACAATACTCAACCAAGATCAATTTCTTCTTTTCATTACCATTGCAACAACCTTATCAATTGCCATTTATAGTGCCTTTGCTCTGGATTTACCTATTGCTTGAAGATTCAAGAAATTGTTTTTGGAGTTACAACACCAGGCACAACTAAAATGGGCCGTGGTCGATAGAACTTCGAAGAGTTATGTTGTGTTGATGTTGAACACATACATATGTGGATGCTTGGAGTTGTAGAATCTAAGGATATGTACAATCATCCTATTGACTACCTTTGTCTAATCATTGGTTTAGGAATTGAATATAATTGATTTAGTAACTTGCTATGTATCGTGAAACAAAGGTTGGACTTGAAGGTACTTATGGAAATGTTGTCTCTATCATAGATAATGGTCCTTGGCAACCCAAAATGAATCCAAACATGCTTGAAGAAGAGTTTAGTAGTGTCATGTGTTGTCATACTCTTCTTCCAGGTTTCCAAAATTTTCATCTTAGAGAACTGATCAACGAACCAAAAAAACACAATCCTTACCATGATTGGTTGTGGGCCAACTTGACATAAAATCCATGGATACTGACTCCCAAGGATTCTAGAGTGTGGAGAGGAGTTCAAAGTCCCTATATCTTTTATTATAGTTTTAGAATAGCACAAGTAATGCATTATTTGATATATATGTTAACATCCTTATGGATCTTTGGCTAGTACAAGTACTTTTGCAACATTGCCACTATCTTTTCCATGCCTAAATGCCCTACCAATTTATTTTAGTGCACCTCCTAAATCATCTTCTCCCACTCACCTGAAGGATCACAAAGATGGCCTAGATGGCATATAAGTCCATCCTAGAGGTGAAAGTCCAAAACTTCTTTACATGCAACCAATGTTTGATTTGTTGTAGCAAAGTCATGATTGTTATGTTTGAAAAATAAGGTATATCCACACAGGTCAAACACCTTAAGACAACCACTCACACACATAGATCAAATATTAGTACACCAATGCTTACATGGTTAAAACCCTCAAAGAGGGAAACAATCCATGCCCCCAAGCAACATGCCCACTTGAAACAATATATTAATGCAAAAAGAAAATATTTGACATGAACATCTCTCAACATTCGATCATCAACAAATGCCCGTCCATGCTCTTTAAATAGATATCATGGACCAATTAGATATTAATCCATGGTTCAAGTGCCATTAGTATCGAGGAGAAGATGAATCGTCGGATCACTTTATGTCTATAACATAATCATTATCTTTGTATTAGTTAGTTACAAAAGCACACTAAGGAAACACACTTTACTTAAAGACACATTAGCCCAAATTGATCTTAACTAACTCATAAGTGTATAAATATCCTAATATCCCACCA
>ML818458.1:46566-76352 GCA_009831015.1 Picea engelmannii | reverse complement strand
CCTTTATATATATATATATATATATATATATATATATATATATATAAATAAATAAATTGCATAAAACTAAATACAAAATACAACTACAATAATAACAAATCCAAATAATAATTTAATTTTTAAAAATAAAAATAAAAATAAAAATAAAAATAAAATAACCATTAAAATAAAATAAAAATCGAATAAGGGTAGGCATCGTGGGTCCTCGCATGAGGCCCACGTGCCTCATGCTCCTTCCCCATGCCTGAAATAAAATAAAATAAAGGAAAACCCTTCGCTCAAACCTTACCCCCCCCTCGTGCTCACATTTCATTTCACTTTGTCCTGGCCTTGCTCTCCCTCTCTGCATAATCAAGGGTTCGAGGGCGTGGCCTTGGTCCCATGGCCAACCACCCAAAGGGAACAACTATGGCCTCCATGATAGCCTATCCCTTTTCTTGGAGCAAAAGGAGACATACTTGTTTTGTGTATTCGTTCTGTGTGATTGCAATAGGCGTGCTGGGTATCAGTAGAAACAAAGGGGTGGCGGCCATGGGAACTCTTAGGGAATCGCCTTTCCATTGACGAGCACAACAAGCAACAAAAATACAATATATCCTTTCATAAAGTTGTGGTGGTGCAAGAGTAAGTGGTGGAAATGACTATGTATATCATCTGACCATAGAGGTTGAGGAAGACGATCATCCCAAGCGTGACTGCATGGTGTGGGCGGTGGCCTGGCATGGGTGACACAGTCTGGTTGAGCGGAGTGAGAGACTATGCTCAATGAGTCATAAGCTCTATATTTAGCATAGGCCCTTGTGGGCTCCTCTCTGGCGTTTGGTCTCGGGCTGTGGGCTTCCTCCTCGTGGTTTGGCGCTGGGGTGCTGGCGGAGGTGCTAGTGCTGGTGCGAGCACACCTAATTCATTTGGTAGAGTGCGATGCTCTTAATCTTTTGGTCATGGGTTCGAGCAACCGGGGACAAAGTTTGCAAACAGAATGGTAACTCTGGTTCGTAGTGCAATGTGGTTGCCCCTTGTGGGCTTCCTTCGTTAGCTCTCCTCCTCTTGTCTCGTGGTTTGGTGTTGGGAGGTGCTGGTGTGTAGTGTATGGTTTCTTTCCCCTTGTGGGCTCCCTCCTTAGCACCTTGTGTATAAACCCTCACTGCTTTATGGTGTATAGTTCGGGCGTGGACTCTCCCTTGATTCTCGATGCGTAGTGCAAAAGAAACGCCCCTTCGTGGGTTCTCTTCCTCGTGGCTTGGGTGCTTGGTATCGGCCGAGGCACGTAGTGCGCAATAGTCTCATGGGCTTCTACTCGACTATGGGCTTGGTGTTGATGCTGGGCTTTGACCTGTGATGTGTCTTGTGTTGATGTGTAGCTTTGTAAATAATTGGTGAACATGTAATACTACTTGGACTTTGAGCAGTCGGTTCCTTTGTGGCCTCCTCCCTTGTGACTTGGGCACTTAGTGCTTGGTCTCGGCCGGGGCGCTAGACTTGTGATGTGGCTTGTTTTTGTGTTATGTTGTCTTGTATATTGAGCTTAGCTCATGGAGTTTGATGATGACTTTGGATACTTGAGATTGGGTTGTGTAAGAACTATATCCCTCCTGGGATCTCTCCTCGTGGCGCCTTATATGAGCACTGCTCTTTGGTGCTTAGATTGACAACTGTGCTAATTGTGATGTTGTTGGTTTCTATCGATGGCTAATGGACTTCCAATCACAGATGGGTTCTCATTGAATTGGAGATTGGGTTGAGAAGCCCACTATTTTTTTTTGTTTAAATTATTGCATTTTTTTTTGTATATATTATTGCATTTTTTGTTTGTTTATGTTATTGCATTATTTTTTTTTGCTTACAACTTATGCAGGTCATCATCTTGATGACCTTTGCAATTTAATTGTGGCTGTCCGATTTGGGTAAAAGGGTCAAAGGTGACCATATGAAAAGGTGTGCAGAGGTCTTCATGTTAACAATTTCTTGTGGCTGGAATAAAGATGGAAGAATGGAATAGGTCAACACGACTCCTTCTTGCTACCTTTCACCTAATTCATAATTCTCATAGTTTTTTTTTTGGGTATTCTTTATAAGAGTTATTCCAGGGTTTCTTAATGGTAATTTCAGGGTTATTTCTACTCATTATTAGGACATCAAGTCTAAATTTATGTCTTAAGGTGGGTAGGCCCTAGGTTTCAGTTTTGAAACCTAGCTCTGATACCATTTGTAACAACCATAATGGCTTTAAAACTAGAGTAATCTATATTTCATTCTGGTTGCAAGATTTAAGAACAGAATCCAAGACATCACATAGTATATCTATAGCTGCTATAACTTGAAATTTCTTGAATATATTACAAAATAATAATTTCATAATTTACATCTGGAAGAAGAAGGTTGTCCTACTGAAATTTCTTGCTGAAAGTTCTTGCCCGAGTGCTTTTCTGAAACTGAATATTTACCACCCAGCCAACTAGGAACAACCTCTCAGAGTCCTTAGCTCTAGGAATCCTTACGGTTTCCTGGCCCCCGAGCCCAAAGTTCCTAGCAACAACAATGCCCCTGCAAAAGTTCCGCAAAGCAATCTTTCCTTCTATTTTCTCCTCCTTCTCTTCCCATTTCTTCCAGAATTCCCCCCCCTCAAAGAAAAAAAGACCCCCTTCCAAGTCCTCTCCCTTCTTCCTTATCCCCCTCTCTCGAATCCATCTCCCTCATTCAATTCCCCAACTGCCTTACCCATCATTAATTCCCCAACAACCTTATCCCCTCAGTAATTCCCCCACCTACCATAATATAATAAAATAGTAAAAGATTCATTGTATTTAATTTAATAATTAATTAAATTTAACTTAACAACTATGATCAATAAAATCAATTGGGTTGTTACAATTGTTGTAAATATTGTTTTTGGATTTTTGATACTTAGTTTGGATACCCTATATTTGAAGTCTTTTTTACCCTAGACACTTAGCCCAAATGGGAGCATAATTTATATGGTTGGAAATCTTATTCCGAGACCTTTCCAACGGTATATGGCATTCCCTCTAACTCCCTAGGAATGAGGAGATATGATTTTTTTTGTTAGACAACCCAACCAGAAAATTCAAGTCGGCTCAACTAGTCTTTACATGTCACCTATAAAAGCGAGGACAAAAATACTATGAATACATGATATATGTGCACATTTGAAGAGAATTCAAGCAAGAGATAAATTCTGAGGTGCACATAAGAGATCTAAGGTGAGCTAAAGGAGTTGAGGTTTCTTTTTGAGATCTAAAGGTGTTCAAGAGAAGTTTGAGGGATTTTCTTATTTTTAAGGTGCACTATGAAGGATTGAAGGTTTGTGATGTTGCAAAGTACGTTGTTTTGAGATTGTGATGTTGCGTTCTAGGATCATATTTTGGGAATGATGCTATGAGGCTCTCTAGGGAATGAAGCATAAATGTGACTAAGGTTTGTAGCTATGTGTGAAGTATGAAGCATGCAGGTGAAGTTAGAAGTACTATGTGTATGAAGATATTGGATTTGTGTCTATATAGGTCTTACTGAGCTAGTGGTCATCTGAGGAGATTGGTGTCTCCAGTAGGTTGGTGCCTACACAATATCTTTTTGAGTTGGTGCTCAGTTGAAGGGATTGGTGTCTCTAGTAGGTTGGTGCCTAGAGGTGTTGTTGAGTTGGTGCTCAGTTGAGGGGATTGGTGTCTCCAGTAGGTTGGTGCCTACAAATATTGTAACAATAGGTTGGTGCCTACATGAATTTATAAATATAAGTTTTATGGTTTTCTCCCGATTGGGTTTCCATGTTAAACTCAATGCATTGTGATTTGAGTTTATATGTGATTATTGTTTCTCAACTAATGAATGATTGATGAATGGTTAAATAAAGTAAAAATGTATCTTATATTGATTCACCCCCCCCTCAATATAAGCATAAGTTCAACGATTGGTATCAGAGCAGGTTCCTTCAGAAACAGTCTAATCGCTGGAAGGTAGATCTCATGAGCACACATGGTTAGTCAAGAAAGTTTCTTCACAAAAAAGGGTCCATTGTTTGATGGAACAAGCTATGCATTATGGAGTATAAGGACGTGGACTTATCTAATGGTTATTGGGTTTGATATTTGGCAATCAATCATGAATGGTTATACAACTCCATCAACAGATGCGGCCGTGAAGAATCCTAGTGAACATAATGGAAAAACCATGAATGACATCTTGTGTGGTCTATCATAATCCAAGTTTGTCAAGGTGATGGATTGTGGATTGAAAAAAGAAAATTTGGGACAAACTTCAAAACATCTATGAAGGCGATGACAAGGTGAAGAAGGCAAAGCTCCAAACTCATAGAAGACAGTTCAAGAGTTTGAAAATGAAAAATGAAGAAAATGTTGTAGTCTATTTCCTTCGAGTGGATGAAATTGTCAACACCATCAAAGGACTTGGTGAGAAGGTTGAAGAACCAATGATTGTGCAAAAGGTGTTGAGATCTCTCCCCTTAAGATTTGATGCCAAGGTCTTTGCCATTGAAGAAATGAAAGATCTGGAGAAACTAACGATGGATGAGCTGCATGAGATTCTCACTGTATATGAGATGAGGACAAAAAGGGAAAATCCAACATGGAAGGAAGCAACTTTCAAAGCATCAAAGAAGACAAAAGGACACAAATTATGTGATTTTTCCAACCATGAATCATAACAGAAGAAGCACAATTTGTGAGAAAGCTAAGAAGAGGATCTAGCAAATACAAAGGTAAGCTACCCTTCATATGTTTTAATTGTGGTAGTGTAGGGAATTTTGCTGCTAAATGCCCACATGCAAAAAGGGAAGACAATGATGATGAGGACAATAATGTTAAACAAGACCATAACAATAGAAACAAGCCTTATAGACACAAAAGAGGAAAATATACTAAGAATAAGAGTTTTTACTCTAGAGAGGATAGTAGCTCATCTGATAAAAATGATGGATATGTTTTTGATATTGACAAAGAACAATTCCTCTTCATAGCCATGGATACAAAGTCTACAGATAAAGAAAATGGAGACAATAAGAAAGAAAAATCAAAAGAAGAAGAAGAAGAATAGATTGATGGGGAAGTGAATCTTGAAGCAGAACTCATTAGTGCCTTAGAAGAAATAGACATACTCAAGGGAAATAATAGAAAGAATAAAGAGTAAATACAAAAATATAAAGAGGAGGACCATGATCATGAATAAATAATGAAGACAATTATCATCGCGAAGACTCAACTAGAAGAGGCAAAAAGGATAGAAGATCACTTGAAAGAAAAGGAAGAAAATTGCAAGAAGCTAGAAGCTAAAATAGTTCCTTAAGAAAGGAACTAGAGAAAACACCTGATAAGTTGAATAGAAGCTTGAAGTTTGGAAAGAGTACTGGAATCTTAGATAATATTCTCGGTTTCCAAATGTCACTATTCTTCAAGATAGGTCTTGGCTATGACGAAAAACAAAATACCCTCAAGGGAGATGCAAGCACTAAGGTCACAAATCCATCAAAAAAGGAAAACAAAGAAAAGCCTAAAAGCTATGCCAATACTCTCAAAGGATCCATCAACAATGAAAGCAGTAGTAGGAAAGGCAATGATGACCAACAAAAATCTAATTCTGCCCACAAGCATGAGTTCAAAAGAGTTTTTCCACCAAGAATACCTTTCACAAACTAATACCAAAATCTCTTTCTTGCAATAATTTTTGCCATAAAGCAACAAATTGTAGAGCTTATGCAGGAAGTGATCATGTGAGAGTTATAAATAAAGGTTCGTATCAAACTGCAAATAATGATTATGTAAGCAACAAAACCAGAAGTTCTCATGGGATTGTTGATAGAAACTACAATTCATTTGCTCCCCTATTTGATTACAATGATGAATGTTATAAGTGAAATAACTATGGGCACATAACACATGACTATAGAAGCAACATAATAAAGAGGGAAGAAGATGTTCTTGCCAAGCATAAAGAAGAATACACAAAAGTGTTGAAAAGGAAGCAAGAATAATAGAAGAAGGAAGAATGCAGACTTGCACTTTATGCTCAAAATAAAATGGAACCAATGGTACATTGACAATGGATGTTCAAAACACATGACAGGGGACCAGACCAAGTTTCTCACCTTGAATAAAGAAAAAGGAGGCAATGTTACTTTTGGAGATAATGGTTTTGCAAGGATAGTTGGAAAATGTAATGTTAGTCTTGATAATGGAAATACTAAGACGCATAATGCCTTGAATGTTGAAGGGTTAAGGAATAATATTCTAAGTGTCAGCCAAATGTGTGTTCAAGGTTACAACCTCACATTTGTTTCTAAAGGGTGTGAGATAAGGAAAGCAACTTTAGGAATATTAGTGGCAAATGCAAATTAAACCTCCTGCGATGTATACGTACTCGATGAAGTCAAAGAAGAAAAATGTTGTATGGAACAAAATTTGGGAGTGATATCCCTCTCATCTGTTCAGTAAAGGGAGGCAAAAGCTAATGGGGAACAACCCTTCTCCATTGATGTCAAAGGGGGAGAAGTTGTAGACAGAGGAAGAATTGCAGACACAAGGAAAGTTGCAGACAGGGAGAGTATAATAATTGACTAAGGGTTTCCATCAATGACAAATGAGGATATTGTTGAAAATATTGTTTTCATTAATGTCAAAGACAAGGGGGAGACTACAAATGTCCAAGATAAATATTATAAGATGGATATTGTTGGAAATATTGTTTTTGGATTTTTGATGCTCAGTTTGGATACCCTATATTTGAAGGCATTTTTACCCTAGATACCTATCTCAAATGGGAGCATAGGTTATATGGTTGGACAACTTATTCCGAGACCTTTCCAAGAATATATGGAATTCCCTCCAACTCCCTAGGAATGAGGAGATATGAATTTTTCTGTCAGACAACCCAACGAGAAAATTCAGGTCGACCCTAAAAGTGAGGATACAATTACTATAAATACAGGATATATGTGCCCATTTGAAGAGCATCCAAGGAAGAGATCAAGTTTGAGGTGTGCTAAAGGAGTTGGGGTGTCTTTTTGGGATATAAAGGTGTGAAAGAAAAAATTGAGGGATTTTCTTGGTGTTTTTCTTGTTCTTAAGGTGCACTATGAAGTACTGAAGGTCTGTGATGCCACAAACTATGTTGTTTTGAGGTTGTGATGTTGCAGTCTGGAATCATATTATGGGAATGATGCTATGAGGCTCGCTAGGGCATGAAGGCTAAATGTGACTAGGGTTGGAAGCTATGTCTGAAGTATGAAGCATGTAGGTGAATTCATAAGTAATATGTGTATGAATATCTTGGATTGGTGTCTATATAGGTCTTACTAATTTGGTGCTCAATTGAGGATATTGGTGTCTCCAGTAGGTTGGTGCCTACACGATATCTTGTTGAGTTGGTGCTCAACTGAAGAGATTGGTGTCTTTAGTAGGTTGGTACATACACGTGTTGCTGAGTTGGTGCTCAAATAAGAGGAATGATGTCTCCATTAGGTTGGTGATTACAAATATTGTAACAATAGGTTGGTGCCTAAATGAATTTATCAATATAAGTTTTATGGTTTTCTCTCGATTGGGTTTCCATGTTAAACCCAATGCATTATGATTTGAATTTATATGTGATTATTGTTTCTCAACCAATAAATGATTGATGAATGGTTAAATAAAGTAAAACATATATTATATTGATTCACCCCCCCCTCAGTATAAGTATAAGTTCGACACCAACTAACTCCTAACTATCTAAATATCCTAACATGTTTCCATATAGTTTGGATGACTCTCAAGTCTTATGTCCATGGTAATTGGGGGTCATGATCCGTGCCACAAGTAGAGGTCAGTTGGTGCAACTTGTAACTTTTTTAGTGTTTCCATTCTTATTCTTTTTGTTCAAGTGGAGTTGTTTAAGGTATGTGGTCCACTTTTGATGGTAATTGTACCTTTTGTAGAAGCATGTGGTTGGTGTGGATAACCATTTCCTTTCCAATAATAGAATGGTTCCATTATCAACAAGCATGTAAAATGTAGTAAAGCTCATTGTCATAGGTTGGGTATCTTTGAACTTTATCAAAGAGTGTCTTAGTTTGATAGGCTACCAAATGTCATGTTGAGTGAACACTGTACTATTGACATAGAATGAGGTGTATGTCTTAATTTTGAATGGCCGTTGCGGATATATGACAAAATTTGTTCTAACCTTGAGTAGAGGTGACCCTTTAAGTTCTCCAATGATTTCTATTGCGCCTCATGCCAAACAAATTTGGCCTTGGCTTCACCCTTGGGCACTTGGCTTAGATTCCAATAATTTTGAGAAAACCCCAACACAAACATGTAATCAAATTTGGCAAGGCCTAAGAAGTTGTGGTGCTTTGTTAGTTTCTTTGGGGTGAGGCAATCCAAGATGAATTGGATTAGCTTGGTTAGATCCACATCCACATTGCGCTTATCCACAATGTACATATGATATATTTCATGTGCTTTTACTTGCCAACTCATTCTCTCACATGGAGAAAATGAATTGTCCAAGGATGAATATGAAGGAAGTGGGATGAATATGAAGTAGTGGGACAATGCACCAAATGACTAATCGTTGTGTTTTTGTTAGTTTCATGGAAAGACTTTGACACTATTCCATTTGAACAATGGGGGGATAATGTATTTTCTCGATCAACGAGACCATAACTTGATACCTAAAGAGACAAATGTCTATAACAACACTACTAAATTTTTTAATAAAGTAAAGGACCAAGGTGCTTGAATTGGAAGAAATGGCTCACACACACACCATTCCATTTAATCAGTCTTCCCAACCCATTCAATTTGTTTTGAAATGATCCTTCAACATTAATGATGGGGTGGGAATTACATAGTAGGAGAATATGCATACTTTCCACCATAATTTTTTGTAGTGGAAGAAGCAATTTATGTTATGCACAATTGAAGGAGCCCCTAATGAAATGAAATATTTGAAGCTAAATTGGAATGACCTAAAGCTTCAAATGTTTTCGACCTCCTTTACTCAAACAATCATTGGTGAAACACTTGATCTTCTTGGGCTATCTATGAAAGGTTTGTTGAGAACACACTTATACTGAGAGGGGGAGAGGGTTGAATCGATATAGGACATTTTTTTTTACTTTTTGAAACATTCATCAACCAGAGGAAAACAATCACATATGAGATCTTTTAACTGTAGAACATGGAACACAAGATAAACGTGGAAACCCTTTTGGGAAAAAACCACAAAACTTCTCTTTATAATTATTTGTAGGCAMCAAACTGTTGTTACAAATATTTATATGCACCAACCTATTGGAGACACCAATCCCCACTGGAACAAACCCTGATAGGCACCAACCTACTCTTATATATMTTTGTAGAGACCAATCCCCACTGCTAAGCAACAACTTAGCAAGAGACACCAATCTCTCTGTTTGAGCGACACCAACCTTGAAGTTACAATTTCTTCTTTAGTACATATAACTTCTTCAAAATATGATGTCATTCACATTACCTTCAGTGAATATGCTTGCTGCTTCTGCCTTCACTAAGTCTGACCCAAATTTGAATTTCTAAATGAAATTTATGGCAAATTTCCCAAAGCTTATTGTTTTTGGCCGCTTCCCTAGAACGAACTTGTACATCATGCCATGTATCTAATTTTACAAATCTGATTCTRAAWWTTTTTCCTAAGGTACTTCGRTATGTCTCCTCAGATCCTTGAAAATTTCATAGTCTGAAAAGTCCCAGAAAATAAATTATAGAAAAAAATTCTAAGYTGAGCTATTAAAAACTAATTTAAGGACCATTAAGAAACCCTAAATTCCACAGGGTATATATTAGAAGGTATAGCGAACCAAAGTATGGAATTTTTACCTAAAGTACTTTTCTATGTCTCCTCGGAGCTCTGAAATTTCACAATATGAAAAGTCCCAAAAAAGAAGTTATAGTGAAAATTCCAAACTCACTTGTTTGAAACTGATTTTAGGACTATTCAAAAACCTCTAACTTCCATAGGGTATATCTCAGAAGGTATAGTGAACCATAGTATGCAATTTTTACCTGAGGTACTTCTATATGTATCCTCAAATTCTTGAAAATTTTATAGTTTGAAAAGTCATAGAAAAGGACTTATAGCAAAAATGCCAAACTGACCTATTTGAAACTGATTTTAGGACTATTTAGAAACCCTAAATTCTATAGGGAATATCTCAGAAAGTGTAGTGAAACAACATTTGAAATTTTAACCACATGTACGTATATATCTCACCTCCCTCTCCTAAAAATTTCATGGTCTGAGACATCCTAGAAAATAAGTTATAGCGAAAATGTCAAGCTGACCTGAAACTAATTTCACAACTTTCCCCTTTTGGAATGATATTCAATCTTTGCTCATCCTCTTCTTCAAATGTTATTACAATTTTCACCCACACACTTTCTATCAATGCTTTCTCTTTTTATACTTTATCATAACCCTTCATCAAGGGGCATGTTGATTAAAAAAGACACATATCCCATTAATTAAATAATCAATTTCCCTTTTTTATTTCACTTTTTTCAAATACATGGGAAAATACCATGGGATTCCAAACCTATGGGTTTGAAACCACCATTTCACTTTTTACTTTTTCACGTGCACCCCTTTTTTTAATATACTTGTAAACCTATATATAAATAAAACTTGGAAATGTTATGTGTATTTGTAAATCCGTAATATGACATTAATGAAAACATTTTTTTTTGTAAATAAAAGGGGTAATTCGTATTAATGAGCTGTCACTGTACAAAATTGATACATGTCACTGGCCTGCCACCTGTTCCGCCAAACTAGTGGAAACCGAAAAGGGTGGCCGCCTATTACGCTTTCAGGCAAAAAAGATCATTCGCCACTTGCCCTAACAATTGGAAACCAGAGCAGGTGGCAGACGATAGTGATGACAGAGCTGTCTGTGTAAGCTAAACAACCTAATAACCTATGAAAAATTAAAACTAGGCAAGAAATGGGCAGAGTACCAGACCGGGTTGACAAGAAAAAAGCACCATCACGGTTCCGGTGGAGCTCAGAGAATTGTGCAAGTATAGACATTATCATGGCTTTGAGAACCATGGAACCTGTCATCTGAAGCTCCACTGTGAAGGATGTCATCGCTGGGCTGGAGCACGAAGGGTTGCGCGCAGGTCGAGCACCTCTAGTTGGATGGTGCATTTGAGAAGGCATTGAACAACATATCAATGCAGTTGTTGATGAGGGTGTCTCGATGAAGTTGGTCTGCCATATAACCTATGATGTCAAAAATAAGCTCCAACTGCTCCGGGATGAAGAGGCTGGGGGGAGCATGGTCGCATTGCTTAACTATGTTCAACGGTGGAGGCGTCGAGATGGGGAATTCCTCCTGCATAGTGCAAGTGGCGATATTAATGATAACATTAATCCTTTGACATCAATGACAATAATTCCAACAATCTCCCCCTTTGTGATTGATGGAAATCCTACAACAAAACACATAGTCCACCAGGCATATAAATAATTTTTCCCTTATCTGCAACTTCCCCCCTGTTTACAACTCTCCCCTGTCTGATACTTTCCCCCTATTTGCAACTCTCCCCCTTTGACATCAATGGCAAAGGTATGCTCCCCCTGAGCTTGTGCTTCTCCTTAAGCACTTGGTGATGAGATGGATATTACTTCCATTTTCTGTCCGAGACATTCAAATGTCTCCTTGGGAAGGGATTTTGTGAAAATATCCGAATTTTTTTCTTTGGTGACAATATGTTTCAACTTGACATTTTGTTTTTCTACTTGTTTTCTTAGGAAGAGATGCTTGATTGGAATATGATTTGTTTTTGAGTGCATAACAAGATTCTTTGAAATACTTATTGCACTTGTGTTGTCACAAATTATTGATATTGGATGATCATATTCTGCCTTAATATCTATCAATGTCTAGTTCATCCAAACAACTTGTGTGCAATATGATGTTGTTGCTACATACTTGGCCTATATTGTGGATAAGGAAACTTAAGGTTGTTTCTTTCTCAACCAAGACACTAGACTATTTCCTATAAAGAATGCTCCTCCACTTGTACTTTTCCTATCATCAACATTGCATGTCTAATCCACATCTGTATATGTTGTTAAAGTAAAATCTTCACATATTGAGTACCACAAGCCGAAGCCCAAGGTTCCCTTTAGATATTTGAATATTCTTTTCATTGCTTGCACATGAGTTTCTTTTGGTGCAACTTGAAACCGTGCAACTGATCCTATTTCTTATATAATGTCTGGTCTCGATGTTGTCACATATAGTAGGATGCCAATCATTGACCTGTACAATGTTTGATTTTCTTCCCTAGATTCATCGTCTTTGCTCAATTTACAACCGTGACCATGGGTGTGTTGATTGGTGCAAAATCATCCATTATGAACTTCTTCACCATTTCCTTTATGTACTTGGTTCGTGAAATGAATTTTCCTTTGTCGAATAAAAAAATATGTAAACCAAGAAAGAATGACAATTCACTAGGCATAGACATCTTAAATTCCTTTTTCATTTCTGTTGCAAACTCTTCACACATTTTATTCATACTGCCTCCAAAAATGATGTCATCTACATAAACCACAAAAATCAAGTGATTTTCTTTTACTGTCTTAATGTAAATATTGCTATCAACAATTCCTCTTTTCAAGCCTTGTTGTTGTAGATATTTGTCAAGTATTGAATCCTAGGCTCTGGGAGCTTGTTTTATCCCATAAAGTGCTTTCTTCAATCTACATACATCATCCTTATTTTTTATAATAATAATCCTTCTGGTTGTTCAATTTATACTTCTTCCTCTAAATTTCCATTGAGAAAGACAAACTTGACATCCATTTGATATAATTTGAAGTTCTTGAAATATGCAAATGCCAAAAACATTATGATAACTTCTAGTCTTGCAACTAGGGAAAAAGTTTTTTGAAATCAATACCTTCAACCTAAGCATAGCCTTTACAAATGAGCTTTGATTTATTTCTTATTACTTGTCCATATTCATTCAACTTGTTCGTAAAAACCCACTTGGTGCCAATCACATTTTTATCTTTTGCTCTTGGAACAAGTTCCCATGTCTCATTCTTCTTAATTTGATTAAGCACTTTTTCCATGGCATCAATCCAATTCTTGTCTTCACTAGCTTTTGTAAAGTTCCTAGGGTCTATTTTAGATAACAAAGAGAAGTTTGCATGTTTTGGTCAACTTGCTAATCTTCTTCTAGTCTACACTCACGTATATTTATCACCAAGAATTTGATTTTCTGAACGATTCTTTTGGACAAATCTAGATGGCGTCTTTGTATTTTGACATTTTGTTTCTTCTTTTTCTTATTTGTAGCTTGGCTCCTCTATTTGAACATGTGATTTCACCTTCTCATGCCCTTCTTCATCCACTTTCACATTGGCACTCTCTATGATTTTACCTTATGTTTTATTGTAACATCTATAATCCTTGCTTCTTGATGAATAACCAAGAAATATACCTTCATCATCTCTGGAGTAAAATTTTCCCAAGTTCTTATCATCTCTTTTTATGTAGCACTTGCTTCCAAAAAATTTGAAGTATTTAACTGTTGTTGGTCTACCCTTCCATAATTCATAAGGTGTTTTGTTGTTGTTAACTCTGATTTTCTCTCTATTCAGAATGTAGACTACAATGTTGTTTGCCTCTCTTCGAAACCCATCTAATAGCTTAGATTGATTTAGAATTCTTCTAGCCATCTCTTGTACTATTTGATTCTTCCTTTCTACCACTCCATTATGTTGTGGAGTCCTTGTAGATAAAAAATGTCTCTTTATTCCATGAAGCTCACAAAAATCTTCAAATTTATTCGAGATAAACTCACCTCCTTTGTATGATCTCAAGCATTTTATTTTCAAATTAGTTTCATTTTCAACCAAGGCTTTGAAAGCTTTGAACTTCTCAAATGCTTCAGATTTTTCTTTTAGAAACGTAACCCATGTCATTCTAGAGTAATCATCAATGAGTAACATGAATTAATTTTCACCTTGTAGACTTTGCGTTCTGTAGGCCAATAAAGATCTATATGAATGAGTTCCAATGGTTTGATTGTTGAGTACTCCTTTGATTTGAAGCTTTCTCTTTTCTATTTTCCATGTTGACATTGCTTCCAAAGAGTGTTTGAAGGTTTAACAATATTTGGCATGTCTCTCATGCTTGTTTAGTGCTGATTTTTACTAGATTATCAAGGTTCATTTGACCCATTCTTCTATGCCATATCCAACTTTCATCAATTTGTCCCATATAACATTTTTCTCCTTTGATCTCATTGAGGATATATACATTATTTGAGGTTCTATATGCATTTTCCACTGGTGTTCCCGAGTCTTTCTTCCTTATCTCATAGCCTTGATAATGAAATGTGTCCTTGATCACACATTTGAATAACACTGAGAAGATTGTATTTCAAACCTCCAACATACAAGAAATTTTATGTTTTAGTCTTTCCATTATTGAGACTGAGAATACCTTTCTAGCTATCCTTGCATTAGCATTATCTCCAAGTGTCACACTAGCTTCGTTAACTTCTTTCAAAGTGAGAAAATTTCCCTTGTCACCTATCTTGTGGCTTGAGCATCCGCTGTCAATGTACCACTGGTTTCCTTTGTTTTGAGCATGAACGGTAGTTTGCACAAGCATAGATTCCTCCTTCTGCTTTTCTTTCTCTTGCTTCCTTTCCCAAACTCTTGTGGGTTCTTTCTTCTGTTTGGCAAGGGTATCCACTTCCTTGTTTTGTCTAGAAGTTTCCACTGGGTCACTTCTACAAAAACATGCTATATGACCATAGTTGTCACACTTATAACATACAACATTGTAATCAAATAATGGAGAAAATAAATTATAGTTTCTGTTTGAGAACCCATAAGTACTAATTATGGTTTTGTTATATACATAATTATTTCTTGCATGTGCTCTACAATCTATTGCTTTATGACCAAAGTGATTGTAAGAAAAACAATAACCAAGGAAAGAGTTCTGGTACCGAGTTGTGCGAGGCCATCTTGGTGGGAAATATATTTTGAATCTGTCCTTGGGAGTTCAATTTTTTATGGGACATCATTTTCTCTCTTCCCATTGTCTTCGTCATTGATGGAGATTTTGAGTACATCAACATAGCTTTCAGATTTTCCTTCATTTAATTTCTTCGGTGACTTTGTAGCTTTTGAATATTCTTTGGTGGTCATATAACTCTCATCATAGCCGAGCCAATTTTTAATGAGTACTGACCTTTGTCATTGGATGATATCATCTAAGATTTTAATGCTCTTTTCAAAATTCAATTGTCTATTACACCGAGCAGTTGAATTCTCCAATTCCCTTCTTAAGGAAACAATTTTAGCTTCCAACTTCTCGCATTTTTCTTCATTTTCCTTCAACTGGATTCTCACTACTTCTTCCATCCTTTTTGCCTCTTCTAGTTGAATCTTTAGGCTAATAACAATATTCTTTGTTTCTTCAAGGATTTGTGACATTTTTGCTTTTGCATCACAATCCTCCTCTTCATATTCTGCAATTGCTCCTTTTGTTTCAAATTCTTTTTCTTAAGCTTCTTTATTTCACTTAAGGCACAAATGAGTTCTTCTTCAAGATCCACTTCTACATCAATTTTGACATTTTGTTCCTCTTAATGTAGAATGTATTTCTGGAAAAAAAATGTGTACATGGTTTTCGAAATATCCGATGAATGAGAGGGAAAAGAGAAAGAAATGTATACATGATTTTCGAAATGTCTCAGAAATATATTCTACATTATGTCTTCTAACTGTGAAAACTTACATTCTCAGATTTTGTTCCTCTTCTGAATCCATCATTTATTTCCTTTTGGATTCATTTTCCAAAGTATCAATATTCATTTCCATTTCCATGAAGAGAGTTTCCTCTCTATCACTATCACATATACTTTCATTGCTCTCTTCAGAAGAGTCACTAACCCCTTTTGAGTAGAGACTCTTCTTTTGCTTATAAGCATTCTTCTTCTTTTCATGCTTCTTCTTTTTGTATTGATGATGCTTGCTCCCTTTCTTTACGTTATGGTGTTCTTCATAATCACTACATTCATTTTTCACCTATGGACACTTAGCAACAAAATTTCCTACTTTTTCACAATTAAAGCATTTAAAGGGCAACTTACCTTTATATTTTCCAGATCCCTTTTTGAGCATTGTCACAAAATGTGCTTCCTCTGCATCTAATTTAGAGCTGGATCATTTGTTTGATTTCTGTTTTTTGTTCTTCATATTCTTTTAAGCTTTGAAGGCCGCTTCCCACTTTGATAACTTCTCTTTCTCAATCCTCATTTCATATTCTGTGAGGATCCCATGCAATTCATCCATTGTCATTGAATTAAGATCCTTCATTTCTTCAATGGTGGAAACTTTTGCATCAGATATCAAGGGAAGTGACCTTAGCAACTTCTGCAAAATCATTGGTTCTTCAACCTTTTCATCAAGTCTTCTAATGGTGTTGACAATTTCATCCACATGAAGGAGATAAGTTGCAACATTTCTTCATCTTTCATTTTCAGACTCTTGAACTATCTTTTATGAGTTTGTAGCTTTGGTTTCTTAACCTTGTCCCTGCCTTTATAGATGTTTTGAAGTTTATCCCAAATGTCGTTTGTCGATTTGTAATGCATTACATTGAAAAAATCTGATTCTGACAGACCGCACACGATGACATTCATGGATTTTGCATTATCTTCACTAGCCTTCTTTGTAGCTTGATCTCTTGGTTGAGATGTTGGAGCTTTTTAACCAATCACAACGAATTGCCAAATATCAAAACCAAGAGCCATTAAATAGGTTCACATCCTTATGCTTGAGAAGGCATAGTTTTTTCCATCACACAATGAAGTCCTTTTTGTGGAGAAATCTTCTTGATCGGCCATGTGTGCTCCCGAGGTCTACCTTCTAGTTGTTGGACTGTTTTCGAAGGAACCCTCTCTGATACCAATTGTTGAGCACACACGTATACTGATAGGGTGGGTGAATCAGTATACAACAATTTTTTTTACCTTTTCAAAGATTCATCAACCATAGGAAAATAATCACATATGAGATCTATTAACTACAGAACATAGAACACAAGATTTACGTGGAGACCCTTTCGGGAAAAAACCACAAAACTTCTCTTTGCAATTCTTTGTAGGCACCAACCTACTGTTACAAATATTTGTAGGCACCAACCTACTGGAGACACCAATTTCGACTGGTACAAACCCTGGTAAGCACTAACCTACTCTTATAGATCTTTGTAGACACCAATCCCCACTGCTAGGAACTGACTTAGCAAGAGATACCAATCTCTTTGTTTGAGCAGCACCAACCTTCAAGTTACAATTTCTCCTTTAGTACATACAACTTCTTCAAGATATGATGACATTCACATTGCCTTCATTGAGTCTTCTTGATACTTCTTCCTTCACCAGGTCTGACCAAAATTTGAATTTCCAAATGAAATTTATGGTAACTTTCCCAAAGCTTGTTGTTTTTGGCCTTTTCCCAAGAATGAACTTGTACAACATGCCACATATCCAATTTTGAAAATCCGATTTTGAAATTTTTTCTTGAGGTACTTCGTTATGTCTCCTTAGATCCTTGAAAATTTCACAGTTTGAAAATTGCCAGAAAAGAAATTATAGAGAAAATGCCAACCTGACCTATTTGAAATTGATTTCAGGACCATTCAGAAACCCCAAATTACACATGGTATATCTCAAAAGGTATAGCGAATCAAAGTATGAAATTTTTACTTGAGGTACTTCTGTATGTCTCCTCAAATCCTTGAAAATTTCACATTATGAAAAGTCCCAGAAAATAATTTATAGCAAAAATGCCAAACTGGCCTGTTTGAAACCGATTTTAGGACTATTTAAAAACACTATATTCTATAGGGTATATCTTAGAAGTTATAGCGAACCAAGGTCGAATTTTTTTACCTAAGGTACTTCTATATGTGTCCTCAGATTCTTGAAAATTTCATAGTTTGAAAAGTCACAGAAAAGAATTTACAGCAAAAATTCCAAATTGACCTGTTTGAAATTGATTTCAGGACTATTTAGAAACCCTAACTTCCACAGGGCACATTTAAGAAAGTATAGCGAACCACCATCTAAAATTTGAACCACATGTATGCATAGATCTCACCTTTGTCTCCTCAAAATTTAATGGTCTGAAATGTCCAAGAAAATAATTTATAGAAAAAATTCCAAGCTGACCTAAAACTGATATCGCAACTCTTTCCTTTTGGAATGTTATTCAATCTTTTCTTATCCACTTCTTCAAATGTTATTACATTTTTCACCCACACACTTTCTCTCAATACTTTCTATTTTTATACTTTAACCCTTAAATACATCATGATAGTAACCCCCATAACCCCTATGGTCCTCATGTTAATAACTCTTGGGCTACCCATTTTAGTAATCTTGATAATGCTTATAACTCTTATGGCCACGATGCTAATAACCCTTATAAACAACATAACTCTTATGGTCCTTGTTTAAATAACCTTTCTGGTCCAATCTTAAAAACCCCTATGGTCTTCGTGTTAATAACCACTATGGTCCCCACATTAATGATCCATATGGACCATTTGTTGACAATCCATATGGTACTTGTTTTAATAATCCCTATTATCCTTGTGTTCATAACCAATATGTTCCTCATGTTAATAATTGTTATGGTTTCGATCTTAATTAATATTATGGTCCTCGAGCTAATAACTCTTATAACCTCTATAACCTTTATATCCTTGCACTAGTAATCCTTATAAACCATATGGCTCATGTGCTAATAACCCTTATGATCTATGTGTCAATAACCCCTATGGCCCTCATGCTAGTAACCCATGTGGTCATTGTGTTAATGAACCCTACAACCCCTTTAATCCATGTGATACTCATCCAATAAACCCTTGTAAAATGTATTATCAAACCTAATGTATTTGTGTTAATCTGTCACATGCCCCCTACTTAACATGCACTATGCAAATGTGTCAAGGGATTGAATTTGGTTGCTCATCACAAGGGTTTCTTTGACATCAATTGTGTGTTAGGGTTCTTTGGCTCCCATGAGGGCGATTAGGGTAGGGAAAGGTCCTTGATTGGCTCTCCATCCAACTTATTAGATGAAATCATTGCCTTTAAATCAATTGTTGTGGCCACCTCAAAGAAAGAAAAGGCAAACAAAGCATAACATTCATAGATTGTGATTTTTTTTTTTAATCTAGATCCCTAATGTAAACATGCCTCCTATGGACCTTGACAAAAAAAACAATGATATTTTATGAGAGAGTTCTCCTTGGTTGATGGAGTATTGGTTGTAGAATAAATTGCAAATTTAATCAAAAATCATATGTAAAATTTCTTTTCTGGATAGTGGTATGATGCATTTATGTTCTAACTCAAAGAGGATCAAGATTATGTATTTTGAACTAGCCTATATTTCATGGGATTGTGAGGAATGTATCTTGACCATTGGTTATTTTATTTTAACCTACAAGAAGATATGCTCGTTACATTCACCATTTGGGTAAGACTCCTTGATTTGAAATGGATCCGAACAAACAAATGGTTGTAATACTTAGTACCTGCAAGTGTAATTCGATGATTAATTAAGGTTAGATAAACTATTAAAGACAATGCAAATATAAAATTAAACAAGACGAAAGAGAGGAAAAACAAGAATTAAATAAAATAGAAAATGAAAATAGGAGGGAAAAGACCGAGGAATGGGAAATGAAAGGTCAAGCTTGTTGGCCTTCCCATTACCCCAAATCTCCCTATTTATTTTGGTACTTTCACTCTCATAGGGTCTTTTGGACAAGTAAGGGAGTATGCATAGAGAGCCATGAGGTGCATTGTAACCAAAGATTGCTGAAATGAAAACTGAGCAACCATTCAAAGCTGGTTTTCCCATTTGAGTTTCTAGGGTAAAATATCTCTGTCCATTATGTGATTGATTTCATTTGTAGTAAAAATTCTCTTATATGTGATTTATATGTTGCTCTTATTTACAATTAATATATTGTTTTGAGTGTGTCAATGGCACTAAGGAACAATTCCCAGTTGTAGTTATGTTGAGTTTACTCAAAATTTCATTCCCCATTAGCAATTGAAGAATGCCAAAAACTTTATAATGCCCACCATTCATCTTACTCTAGGATTCGAGATCAAAGGTTGTCAGGAGATAAAAGTTGCAATTATTTATCTTAGTTTCTAAATCTGATTGCAAGGAACAATGCAATTAAAAAAACACTAAATTGAAGGAGACCATTAACATCATACATTTGTGAAGGGTTGGACAACCCATACATAACAAATTGATTTGTGATTGATGTCGTATGCTACAATGAAATATTTTTGAGGCCATACATCCCTTTCTCTCCAAGATTGCAAGTTTTTTGGTGGCAGAATAATTATTGTCTCGTGTTGTTGGCAATGGATGGCATGTCATGTGCCATGAGATAGAAATTAGAACTTAATTCTGCAGAGGATATGTGTTGGTGAAGTGAGTGGGCTATGAGTCCCTCATTTACATATCATAAGGTATCAAAGTAGTTTAATCCTTGACTGAGATGTATCCTAAAAATTTGATAAAAACACAAACAAATTTAGAAGAAATGATAAAGACATGCAAGCCATCAATGTGCAACTTTAAGAAGATAATAAGCACTTGAAAGAGAAGGTCTAGATATTTGTCTAGAGGATGAAAAATCTGGAAAAGAAACTTGAGACCTTTTCCAAATTGATTCCATTGTTAAATAAGTGATTTAATGAATGCCAATACTCCCTCATCGTGGTTATGGGAGATTGGGGCAAGATCAAAGTGCAAATTATGCAATTAGGAGAGAAGGTCATCGAGATGGATAGTTGGTAGGAAAATAGGCCCACTTAGATGATGGCTCAACTACATCGAGAGTTGGTAGAGAAGGAAGAAGCATTAACAAAGCTACAAGGATATGTCCAAAAGACCGAGGAAGCAAAGCCACCTTATATTTCCATTATCAAGACCGACACCATGATCAAGACAACTATGTGAGGCCCAAATTCCAGACTTTTCTCAAGAGAATTTTGGTGAATTTGAAAATCATACTAGGGACATTGGTTCAAAGTTGTAAAGGGATATGGGTTACGATGGACAAGGGCTAGGAAAGAGAAGACATGGCATCCCAATCCCCATTATAGCTGCACAAAGGGTCAAGCATGAAGGCCTAGGTTTTGATGGTATAGGGGAAAAGCCCATGACCATGAAGACCACATTTGTGAAGGAGAAAGACATGCTAGAGTTGGAATGATCATCATAAGAAAGAGAAGCAATGAAGGCAGAGGGAAGCACATTCCCACTCCATCCTTTGTATGACATATTAGAAAAGGGAAATGATGAGGAAAATTTAAAGACTTAGTTTGCACTAGCACTTAGAAGAAGTGGCAAGAAGATCAATTGAAACATGTTGGAGATATTACAGACCCACCTAGTATTTATTTTCCTAGGTTGATTAGTCTATGTTGAGGGAACCCCTATCCATATATATTCTCCCCTTGATGAGGGTGCCACATCCTCTTTAGTCATTACTCAGTTGTACTTCAATTAGACTAGTGGAGTAGAGTCTTGCATGGAAACCTTGGTATTATCACCAAGTATTGCATGCTTAGCTTGGGATCATCACCAGGAGGGCGCACTTACCTTGGGATCATCACCAACAAGGCACCACACATGTGCATGCATGATTCTCTTTTCACTCCACTTGTGATTAGCTAGTTAACTGATGATTGCATGGCTAGTTGACTAGGACTAGGTGGCAGTTCACTCCAAAGTCTATTAGTGTGTCTTCACATCTCTCTAGATCACTACTATGGCACATGAGTTCAACCATGTAGAGTATATCATGTGTATTTTTCCATTTTCTCATTTGGTTAATACAATTCTTTATTCTTTCTCTTCATCTTCTCTCTCTCTCTCTCTCAACTTTGCAAGCTTTCTGTGAATTTTTGCTAGCTATATTCTCTATGCAGGTTTCATCATAATTCTACATTGTATCAGAGCCCAAAGGTTGCTAGGAAGAAGGTACACAAGCACTCATTTGTAGGTACATAAGATTGAATTATTCAGAAAGAATGGAATATATGCCGTCAAGTCTTCTCATGCCACACAATTATTTTGAGTGGAAGCTAAAAATTCTACTTCAACTAAGAGGTAGAGGCTTATACCGAATGACCATGGATATAGAGACTGAACCCACATTGGCAATAAAAAAATCCAAATACTTCAATCGCATGGATGAGGCCTTCGGTCTCATTTGCATGTCAATTTCTCCCAAGCTATTATTTCATGTTGAATCTCGTTATACTCCAAATGATATTTGGACCACTCTAGAAGGTCTCTTTGGAAAAAGGACGAGATGAGAGGCCACATTCTTGAGATTGAATTGAAATCATTCAATCTAAGAAATTTTGAGAATATCTAGGACTTCTTCATGAAGTTCAACTGGAAAGGGAAGCAAGGGAAGTCAAAGTGATATTACTGTAATCATGGCTACCATCCTGAATCATCTTGCATGAAGAAGAAAATAGACCTCATCGCATAAAAATTCCAGTAGAACAAACCTTGGGACATGCTGACATTCATTGATGATTACTTAAGGTACAATTGGGTATATTTTCTCAGGCATAAGTATGAAGTTTTTGAGAATCTAAAAGATTTCAAAGCGCATTCAGAGACATAATCCGGGAAGATGATCAAGATCCTCTACACAAATAATGGGGGGAAGTATGTAAATAAGGATGTACAACATCTTAGTGATGAGGCATGTATACAGTTACAACCTACAATTCCATACACTCTACAACATAACTAGGTACCTGAGAGGAAGAACCAATCTCTCAAAGAGATGGCCAGTTGCATGCTGCAAGCAAGGTCCCTTCCCTCCAAGCTTTGAGATTAAGCACTTAACTATACTAATTACATACATAATATATCTTCTCATAGATCAATATATCTTCTCATAGATCTATGAAGGAAAAGACACATTTTGAGGCTTGGAGCGACATCAAACCAAAATTCACCCACTTCTGAATCTTTAGATCGCGTGCATGGGCTTGCATACCCTCTAAAAAGAGAAAGGCATTAGATCCTTAGAGAACAACATACATCTTCATTGGATATCCCAAAGGTTTGAATGGTTACAAGCTGATAGATCCCTCAAGGGACAAGCTCAACATTGAGAGGAGTGTCTAGTTTGAGGAAATTCCCATGCATGCACCTTAAGAGCCACATGCAGAGACTTATACACCTCCTCTTGTACTAGACATTCAAGATGACACATCCTCCCATTCATATCAGATTTTCAAATCAGATTCAGAATATCTTGAGCATGTTGATGATGATCCACATCGGATGCCCAAATGGGATCAATCCACCCCATAGGGGTGACCTTGTGGGAAATATTTCATATCTTAGTTTGAGGAGCCACCACATGCACTTACAGCTACAAAACTAGTAATTCCCATGCATTTCTACATGGTTCTTGCTTATGGCCCTTAGAACCATGCAAAGGTTGAAGGGAATCCCTTTTGGGAAGCAACTATGATCGAGGAGTATAACTCCCTCATTGACAACCATACTTGGGACTTGGTTATGCTTCCATTAGATCAAAATATTGTTAGATGTAAATGGGTCTACAAGACCAAGAAGGAAACATATAGATAGGTGAGTAGGTACAAGGAAATATTGGTTTCCAAAGGATTTTAGTAACTCCATAGGATTGATTATGATGAGACATTTTCTCTAGTAGCAAAGATGGACTCTATCCGATTGGCCCTCACAATTACAATAGTCAGGGAATGGTAAGTTCACCAAATGGATGTGAATAACTCCTTCCTTCATGGGGATCTCTCATAAGAGATATACATGAAGCAACCTGAAGGGTACATACATAACTCATCTTTAGTATGCCAACTGAAAAAGTCACTCCATGGCCTTAAGTAGGTTTCTAGAGCATGGTATGCTAAAATGGACTCTTATTTACTCTCTCACTCCTTCATTAGATGTAAATTAGATGCCAATGTTTCTATGCTGAGGAATTTTGACTCTCTGTTGATCTTAGTGCTATATGTAGATGACCTCTTGATCACATGTAGTTCAACCTCAACTATTTCCGGGACTAAAGAAATTTTTCATGACAGGTTCTCAATGACCAATATGGCTCCTCTCCACTTTTTCCTTGGTCTTGAGATCAACCAGGATGCGTCAGGCATGCATTTGTCTTAAACTAAGCATGTCATGGATCTCTTGGTTAGATTCCACATGATCGATTGCAAGTTTTCCGCCACACCCTCCTTGTCTGGGGTAAGGCTTAAGGATGGCGGGGATAAACCATTGGTGGATAGCACCAAGTATCGATAGCTAGTGGGTGCCTCCTATATCTCACTCACTCATGACTATATCTCTCATATGTAGTAGGGGAAGTTTCAAGGTACATGCAAGAGCCACACGAGCTTCAGTGGAAAGATGCCAAACACATCCTCATATATGTTCAGGGTGCCACTAGTCATGGGATTCACTATGCAAAAGGTTATACATTGGATATCATGGGCTATATAGATTAAGATTGCGCTAGCAATAACATATATTACAAGTCCACCTCTGGGTATGTTCTTAGTTTTGGATTTGGCCCCATCTGTTGGTCGAGTAAAAATCAATCAATGATTTCTTTATCATCAACATAGATCAAGTACAAAGGAGTGGTCAACATTACCATTCAGGAACTTTGGAAAAAATTTCTCACTAAGCTTGGTATCCAGTTCCACTGTCCAACTGTCATCCAATGTGCCAATCAGAGCACATTCAAATTTTGTAGAGACACCGTGCAGTGGAAAAGAACAAAACACATTGAGATCCACATGCATTACATCAAAGAGTTGGTTCATGATGGGATAATTGAATTGCAGTATCGTCCTTCCTTTGAGCAGACTGTCGACATCCTCACCAAGACTTTCACTGAGCATAAATTCCACTTTCCGTGTGACTGTCTTGGAGTGAAGGACACAATTACCTAGCTGTTGTCTTTCTTTTTCAACATTGTACTTTGAGGTTTATTTTCCCCCCATGAGATTTTCTCTCTTTCCTCTTTTTCAATGTTCATTCATTAGATGCATTGTAAAATGGGTACCTAACATGGCTTCTTGCCCTGACCCATTCTTCATTTACTCTATAGTAGTGTTTAGGGGGTGTGTTGGATATATTACACACTGATCCGAAAAATCCTTAGATGCTTATTAATCTTTAAAATATAATAACCTCTACTTGATCGTTGAAATAAAAATGATCGCTTGACTGTTTTCAATTTACATGTGAAATACTTATCTATACAAATACACTTTAATGATTAAAAACTTGCAATTAACTGAGCGGAAATAGAACAAAAATATTGAAATCACATACATAAGTTTGATAACGGAGTTCACCCAATTTGGGCTACGTCTTCGGTTCGCTTCCAATAGAGACCTCTTAATTATTGCTCAAATGCTTTTGTTTTACAATTACCTTTTTACATGTTGCTCAAACTCAGAAACAGAGTATGACATCGAATTCCTTGCGAAATTTCGATAAAAATGAGTATAAATTTCTGTTTCGGAACCTTGTGGCACGCATTACGATGAAACCTACAAGTCTAATTATCCTCAGGCATGAACTTTGAGGCCATACTTTGCATAATAATGAGTGTGTTCCCTCTGCCTCAATCCACGTGCCATTAAATAAGGTGTGGCCCTAACCTCCCGTCCGCAATCTATGGTCGACATTAAATATTTGTTAGGTGGTTTGTATAACAAAATGTGCCTTTGGCGCAATTGGTGAAGACGTTGGTACATTATATAGTGGATCGCAGGGTCAAACCCTGCCGACCACACTATGTATAACGTTTTGTTATAGTAGATGGTTGGTGTGGTTGGAATATATGCGATGTATAGTTAACAACCACCAACATAATATAATGCAGTGGTTTCAGTGTATATCATATGACCAATTATAATGGTTCGAGGGATAAGCTATCGACCCTTTCCTCTGTAAACTATGCTACATAACAACTTTATATATATATGTGCCCATATATAGTTAAGAACCAAGCAGATGGTGGAATGGTAAGTTTGTTGGCTGTGGTGTGGGAGACCCGGGTTTGATCCTCTAGGATCCAACAAAATTTTAACAAGCCTTACCCATTAATGGCCAATGGGAGGCTACCACGTGGAAACCTCTCATTGGTCTATATCTGTCACTTGTCAATCTGCGATCGGTCCACTTAACCTGTACGATTTTCCACATCACTTGCCCAGTTAGCGTACAGTATGCCACGTAGCATCTTGGAGTGTTTCCACGTCAACACCATACGGTCATGCCACATGTCACCCTTGCAATGGTGACACATGTCACCTTGACCCCTTTGGATTTGACTTTTTCCTTATTTGACCTGAACTTTGACCATCCATAACTTCTGTATACGAACTCCGTTTGAGACGATTTTTGCACCGTTGGAAAGTGATCACCGATCTATATGCATTGATGGAATTTTAGAGAGCATTTGGGGTGACTGAAATTTGATCATTTATGAATCCTTCTAGACCTCTGTGAGTGTTCTAGATCCTCCCAGACCTATGTGAGCATTCCTGGATCCTCCCGGATCATTCCTCCCCATTGGAAGCCTTTTGGACCACCAAAATCTTTGATTACTCAGGAAATAAGTGAGGGTAAAGCTCCATCACCTTCTCGATCTCGATCCACTTTGCTTTGCTTGGTTTTACTCCTTTAAGACCAACTCGAAGATATTCCACATCACCTCGCTGTGAAGTCCTGATCATTCTGTTGAGAATAACATCTTCCTGTAGCTCGTCTAAATACTCTGGAGCAAAATCATCAAATTTTGGATCTTGAATACTTTCATCTTCATCAATAATCATAGGAGGCTCATAAAGCTTCAAATTCTCAACATTTACCATCGAATACATTTGTATGTAGGATGGTAGATCTAAACGAAAGGCATTAGTACCAATATTCACCAAGATCTTGAATGGACCATATCAGAATTGTCTTATCTTTTTACCTTCACCCTTCATTTTGTCCTTGTTAATATGTAACCATACTTGATCACCGACTTTGAACTGATGATCAATTCGATGTTTGTCATGCCTTTCTTTGTACTTGGCTTGACTCTTCTCCAAATGTTCCTGTACTTCTCGATGTACCTATTGGATCTTTTGAATGAACCTTTCAAATTTATTTGCATCATCCTGTCCATCCTCTTTACTGGCTTCTCAAAACGCAAGTTCCATAGGTGATTTATGAAAATACCCCAAACATACTTCAAAAGGAGTAATCTGAGTAGAATAATGCATGGCATGCTTATAGTCATGTTGTACATAAGGAAACTGTTCATCCCATAATTTCGGATGCTTGATGCAATATCCTCGAGGTAGATGTACCACTGTTCTATTTACCACCTTTGTCTGTCCATCTATTTGTGGATGAAAATCCGTGCTCTTCTTTAACTTAGTGTCCACGAGCCCCCATAAATGAGACCAAAACTTTCCCAAAAAGAGAGAGTCTTGATATGATATAATAGATGTAGGCATCCAAAAATGAACCCAAACATTAGAAAAGAACATATGCACTGTCTGTTCCGCTGTGACCTGTTTCTTGCATGGCATTAGAATTAAACATCTTACTAAATCTATCCACAATGAAATATAAATAATTATGACATGTCCTGGACATCAGAAAACCCCCTACAAAATCCATGGAGATACTTTCCCATGGTTGAGAAGGTACTAAAAGTGGCATATATAATTCCAACTTTCTGTTGCTAGGATTACTTATGGAACGCATAACACATCCTTTTATATACTTGGAAACCGACTCATTCATTTGAGGCCAATAACAATATCTATACAACCGTGCTACTGTCTTACCAAACCTGAAATGACCAGAAATGAGATATGTATGAGCTTCTTTAATTACATTTACTCTTTCAACCTTGAGTATACAAAGCTTTCCAAGATGATATAACAAATTATCATGCATATAATAATCTGAATGCTGATTTCTGTGAGTTAATTCATCATACACTTCTTTAAAATCATCATCCTTAGCATATTGTTCAACATAACTTTCATGAGCTAAAGGATTATACCTTAGTAGTGTGGATGCATTAATCACTTTATCTAAAATTGAAGAAGACTTGAAATACTTGAAAATATTTGCAATGTAAATGTTATGTGTTTAAAGCAAATGGATCAGTTTGCAACACATAGATTAATGAATTACTTATGCAAAATACACATAGACATCAACATAATCAATGAACATAAGCACATAAACACATCAATTTGATAAAGGAGTTCACCCCTCTCTTGGGCTACATCTCCTAGTCCAACTTCCAATGGATCATTATTATTAATTGCTCAAAGTGCTCAAAAACATGTCTTACAATGCTCAAATTGACAAACTGACTGCTCCAATGGCTTCAGAGCGTCCAAAAACCCCTGTCCGGGCTCTTTTGGCACCTCAATCGGTCGAAAAACGAAGAAGTTAGGCCTCCTGGAAGTCTCCCTCTTCAAGCTTGTTGTCTTTGCATCTACGAATTGCACCCTTGTTGTTTGAACCTGGCTCACACACAATATAAGGTGTGAAAACCCAGCACCGGGCGCAACCGCGCCAATGGTGCAAACCGTAGGACGGTTAAGGGCGCGCCAGCCCCTAACCGCCTAGCACCTGGGCGTATGAGGGTCATGTGACCGTGCGCATTGGAAAAAAGTGGTTAACACCGTTACAACTGTTTAACCCCCCCCGCGCTCCATACATGGTCACATGGAATAACCCATACAACCACGGGCTTTACACAATACAACATATAAATTTTCACATGCCCATTCCACAGAGGATAGGGTCATATGGAATATGTTATATACAAAACAAAGAAACACGGGTCGGGGCTAAGCCCCGACCCGAACCCCCGCCCAACGGTCATATAACTTGAACATAAATATATATGAGTTTGTATATATAACAAGGCACAATTGATAGTCCGTTGGTCGGACGGTCTTTGCGAAGGCGTTGTGTGGAGGGAGGTCCGGGGGTCGAACCCCATGGACTCCAATAGTTTTACACAATATCCATAAACCAATAAAACGGGTGCCACGTGGCAGCCCATGATTGGGCCACGTGGCACCTTACCATTAGCCAATGAAATGCCACGTGTCACCATCTGATTCGACAACTGTCAACCAACAAAAACTTGCCACGTCACTCCTGCCACATCATCGTACGGTCTGTACGGCCCTGCCATGTCAGCCCATACGGATTGTATAGTCAACATCAAAATTTTTTACCTGTTTGACTTGACAAACAGAATGCAATATCTCTCGCTCCCGACGTCCGTTTGAGATGAAACAAGTTGCGTTGGGTTCACAACGACGAGGTCTACACTCTCGTCCGGTTTGAAGCGATTCCGAGCACTTTGAAGTTTTGAGCAAAATTTGATCCCCCGATCACACCTCCCCATTGGGAAGCTTTTGGACCTCCAAAAGACTATTTTCAGTCTATGCAAAGATGAGGGTAAAGTTCCCTCACCCTTCCAACCTCAATCCACTTGGCCTTGCTTGGATTCGTCCCTTTAAGACCAACTCGCAGATACTCCACATTTCCTCGTTTTGAAGTTCGCATCCTCCTGTCAAGGATGGTGTCTTCCT
>ML818458.1:0-37256 GCA_009831015.1 Picea engelmannii | reverse complement strand
CATTACCTCTTGATGAGACCTAAATAGAAGATAGGACTCAAGATATCATCATCCCCATAGTCTGCAATTTCCTCACCTGCATCCATATTGATATAATAACTTCTCTCCTCCTTTATGATAATTGTAAGCCCTAATTCTGAAGGCCATAAGCCTATAAAAACCCTAGCCTTAACCACACTTTCCTTTCATTTCTCAATTTGTTTGTTATGGTTTTTTTGTTCTCTAATATACTTAAATATAATTATAATTATTGTTTTCATTTATTTATAATTTATGGTTAACTTTCTATACTTATACATTTATACAGTATAATGTACCACTTAATTTCAACAACATTTAGTATTCAAAACTCAATTATTATGTCCCATGCATAAATAGATTATCACACCTATATAGAATGACAACGTGAACATTTAGTAAATGTCAACAAATAATTTTGAGACGAACAATACATGTTATCTAAAATTTTAGATGAGACTACTCATGAATTGTGATTTAGGCCTTGTAATTTTAATATTAAATAGTTGAATTACGCCAATGTAATCACAAATTTTATTTGTTCTAAAACCAACAATTTAAACATCCAAACTCAATTTATATTATAATATATAAATAATTAATTGCAACCATATTTATTTATAATACATTGTATAAATTATTGTTTTTAACATAAACAAAATTTTATTTGTTTTAAAACCAACAATTTAAACATCCAAACTCAATTTATATTATAATATATAAATAATTAATTGCAACCATATTTATTTATAATACATTGTATAAATTATTGTTTTTAATATAAACAAAAAAAAAATTGTATTAATATTAAAAAGATAGGGATGTGGCCATACCATCTAACCTTTTAATAAGAACGAAGTTTCACCATTGAAAATTTTCCATAGGGCTTGGGAGAGATCATTACTGGGTTGCCCTATTTTCAAAACACTATTAATACTATTTATTAATTGATTAGCATATATAAAGCTTTACATATTTGCCAAGCAAAAATGAAGTTTTAAAAAATATAAAGAAATTCAAATATTTTGGTTACCTAGCCTCAAGTGGGATGATTTCTTTCTTCCACTATTGAAGATGAGAGAGAGGGATTTGTATTCCTATCTAAATCTATCGGTTTATCATTGTGTCCTCTTCCATGCCTATTGCTTGGTCTTGTCTAAAACAACCAATTGATGTTGTTGGGGCCACAAATTTCCTCAACTTCTCAATCCCAATTTTTTGCTCCAACTCCAAGTGCTTTACTTTCTCCTAAAGTTCTTTGATCGTGTCTTCATCCTCATCCAACTTATCTCTATTTATTTCTTCCCCTACCTTTAAGAGTACAATTTTCCCTTGTGCTTTTTCAATTGGATTTTCATATTTAACATTTTTCTTTGAGTCGCCTTTAAGTGCCTTGCATAGTTTTGTTCCCGTTGTTTTTTCCAACAAAACAAGAAGAGATAGAAACTCAAACCTCCCATCTAAAAGCATGATACTAAGATTTCACAGTACTCAACTGAATCAAAATATTAAACCCACACACTCTACACCATTCCATCATACCATATTTAATGAAGGAGAGAGATTACAAGATCAATTGAGAAGCAGAGTAGACTCTCTCATAGAATGGATACAAATGCATGTTTATGTGGCTTTGCCACTTTTTTAGGCATATTAAATGGATCATTAAAGAGGTGAAGTGGAAAAAAAGCATAGGGGAGGTTATTAATTACTTCAACCCCCCATTTTTCCATAGACTCTCAATGGCTAGGTTACAGGCCTTGTTGGCCAAAGAGTCATCCAAAGAGTTTAGTGCTCTCAAGAAGTGATAAAACTTGACACTTTCAAATCCTTCTATCGGTTTTTAAATGTGTCAAAGCAACATGTTCATATAAGTTTATTAGGAATATTTTTATGGACCAAGTGTCGAATGACAATCATCGAATCCCTAATTATTGTTGTTTTTTTATATTTTGACTCATCATTATGGGAACTCCTTTCCAAAGGGCCAAGGCTTATGCCTAGTTGTTTGTGGTTTCTCCAATTCCCCAAGCAAATAAAGTTTCTTGATTTCATTCAAGGCCAAAGATAACCCCCCCAACACACACACACCTGCCACCCCTAATTGTATAAATTATTAACTATGACCATATTTACCTATATTGTTTTACAATATTTTCTCATTATAATTTTTTTTCATATTTATTTTGTCATTTTCTTAAACCATGTTTTTGTCTTATTTTCAATGTCGTATGTTTTCTTAATTTTCATATATTATGTTCAACCACATTTTCATTATTAATATCATATTTCAAATTTCCTATAAAATTAAATACAAAAACAAAAACAGCATTGGTATTATATACAAAATTTGCAAATAAAAAATAATAATAAAAAACCAAATTTAATTTTCATATATTATGTTCAATCACATTTTCATTATTAATATCATATTTCAAATTTCCTATAAAATTAAATAAAAAAACAAAAACAACATTGATATTATATACAAAATTTGCAAATAAAAAAAAATAAAACAAACCAAATTTAATTTTCATATATTATGTTCAATCACATTTTCATTATTAATGTTATATTTCAAATTTCCTATAAAATTAAATAAAAAAACAAAAACAATATTGGTATTGTATACAAAATTTGAAAATAAAAAATAGTAAAACAAATCAAATTTGCAAATGGAAAATACTAAATCAATCATTTTAGAAATGGGGAATCCCCTAATTTTCTATCAAATTTATGTAAAAAAAATATTAACTATTATTATAATGCATTGTCATTCCATCTTCATCCCACACCATATTGTTTATCCATCATTATAATGCATTATCATTCCACCTTCATCACACATCATATTGTTTATCCATTTATTTAAGCTATAATGTAACAATTTCATCCCACACCATATTGTTTATCCATCATTATAATGCATTGTCATTCCACCTTCATCACACACCATATTGTTTATCCATTTATAATGTAACCAATTTCATTGTACCATCCAACATTTGCTTTAGACAATATCCTCACTAAAATGGTTACCTAAAGGACTAATGGAATTAATTCCACTAAATGATTAAAGAGGGCACATCTAAGGGGTTGAGGAATATACCAGCGAACTTGTTGACCACATTAGAGCCAACCTTATTCCCTCGGGATAAGTGAATTAATTAAATTAAAAGATTTAAGGGAATATTTAGGACACTAAATAAATATACATAACAATAATGTTTTTTCTCAATGTAGAGATTATAATAGAGAATAGTTAGGTAATTCTTGACTCATGTTTTTATTTGCACATAAAAATTTATTGTTATAGTTGTATGTTTAATACTTTCAGTTTTGTTTTCCAATTATATTTCTTGTTGTAGCTAGTACTTTGTTCTGAGGCATCACAAATAACAAATGATATTTATTTTTGCTTTTGTCAACGGAGAGATTATAATATAGAATAGTTAGGTCACTCTCATCTCATGCTTTTATCTGCACATGCAATTCTCTTGTTATATTTGTATGTTTAATTAAATGTCAAAAGTGTTTTCAGTTCTATTTATTATTTACATTTCTTGTTGTAGCTAGTACTTTGCTTTGAGGCATCACAAATAGCAAATGATATTTATTTTTGTTTTTGTCAACATAGATATTATAATAGAGAATAGTTAGATCACTCATGCTTTTATTTGCACATGCAATTCTCTTGTTATAGTTGTATGTTTAATTAAATGTCAAAAGTATTTTCAGTTCTATTTTCCATTTGCATTTATTGTTGTAGCTAGTACTTTGCTTTGAGGCATCACAAATAACAAATGATATTTATTTTTGCTTCTATCAACAAAGAGATTATAATAGAAAATAATTAGGTCACTCTTGACTCATGCTTTTATTTGCACATGCAATTCTCTTGGTATAGTTGTATGTTTAATTAAATGTCAAAAGTACTTTCAGTTCTATTTTCCATTTACATTTCTTGTTGTAGCTAGTACTTTGCTTTGAGGCATCACAAATAGCAAATGATATTTATTTTTGCTTTTGTTCAATGGAGAGATTATAATAGAGAATAGTTAGGTCACTCCCGACTCATGCTTTTATTTGYACAYGCAATTCTCTTCTTATAATTGTATGTTTAATTAAATGTTAGAAGTAATTTTAGTTCTATTTGCCATTTATATTTCTTCTTGTAGCTAGTACTTTGCTTTGAGGCATCACAATACAAATGATATTTATTTTTGTTTTTGCCAACGAAGAAATTATAATAGAGAATAGTTAGGTCACTCTTGACTCATGCTTTTATTTGCACATGCATTTCTCTTGTTATAGTTGTATGTTTAATTAAATGTCATAAGTACTTTCAATTCTATTTTCCATTTACATTTATTGTAGTAGCTAGTACTTTGCTTTGAGGCATCACAAAGAGAAAATAATATTTATTTTTGCTTTATTTTGAGGTTTAAGGAAGGGATTCTCTATTGTTATTTTTGCACTTGGGATGTTATACTAGCCTATAATTTGATATTCATGTGTACTCTTTGTATACTCAATAATGACTATTTACTTTTCCATCTTTCTTTCTTTTTTACGTTGTTATTTTCAATATCCATGTTTTTTTCCATGTTAATGTTAAAGTCATTTTTTAGATTTCCTATATTTAGAGAAGTTGGCACTTTAGTTATGTCTCAGATTAAAATGGGTCTCAAAAATAGTAGATGACAACCCATCGTTAACATTGGTAGTGTTGTGTCCTCGTGGTGTACAGCAATCGGTGAGGGAGTGTACTGTTAAGGCAATTTGTAAGTGAAGTCATCGGTTCGAAACCTCGAGGACACCTCAAATCCAACCATGTTAAGGGTTGGTGCGGTCCAGGCCAGGTGCGATCCCCGGGTGATTTTGATGGCTTAGATGCCCCTGGGTCGTGGCATCTTAGCCACAAGCCAATCTCGCAAGTCAGGGATATTTAGCTAACAAAAAAAAACATTTGTAGTGTTGAAAATAAAGTACTCATAAAGAGAAAAATACTTATAAATTGTTTTTGAATATAATAAAGATGTAATTATAAAGTAAAATAATTTTGAATATAAAGAAATAAAATACTAATACAAAAATATAATACATAAGTTATACATATTATTCATACTTTATTTTTTTAATTAAATAAAACAATCCATAACTCATTATAATAATAATAATAATAATCTAATTTTAAGCTCACAACCAAGCTAGACAGCGAATTGATGTATGAGACCTCCTTTTTTGTGAGATAGAGGACACCCTTCCCACAGCAATTATATTCAAAATAATATCCATATTGTAAACACCCAACCCATGTATCCCACGTAATGTGAATACCCCTTATATTACATATGGGGTATTCATATTACATGGGATATGTGGGTTGGGTTTTCACACACACACACACACACACACACACACACACACACACACACACACACATATATATATAATGAATTATGAATTGTTTTATTTAATTTAAAAACTATTTCATATCTTATATTAGTTTGACTAAGTACTTTAAAGGAAAGTTGGAAGGATACTAGTGGAGATTGACTTACATGAAGGATTGTCAGAGCTACTTGACATCGATTGGCGAGGTCAACATATCAAACAGAAGCTAAGAGGCGTGTGTTGTTGTATTGGTCACCTCCATCGAGATTGCACTAGGAGGGAAATGGAAGAAAAATCCGAAGACTCGCTACTTCTTGAAGATCCTCCTAAGTATATGCAAGGAGCAGACTCTTTGGGTGAGGTTCCTATTCATTTTGAATATGGACAGAGTTCCCCGACGAGTGATTCCTCCACCTTCTTGAGCAAGTTGCAGCATTTTTTTCCAGCCTTATTTTCTTCCTTATCTCTTTTGGAACGAAGTGTCTTTGAATCTTCTGGGTGGCCTCTATCCTACTCAAGGGATTCCCCTAGTGAACCAGTTTCCCATGAAGCCCACACTCACTCTGTTGAAGGTGATACGGAACCCATAGATGCTCACATTCATGATATTGGAGATATGTGCCTTCCCACAGAGGGTATAAATGTGTCTTCTCTGGATTTTACCACACCGCTAGTACCTTCCTTTGTTACAGGTTGCCCTACTATAGAGCCTGTCGTCTTTCACCTTCCTTTGAGTCTCAACTCTTTGGGATTACCTGATACCCAACCCCTTCCCTCGTTTAACTCTAGTGTTTCAGCAAGCGGGCCTGTTTCCATTTCTATCGAGGAGGGTGACTCATCCCTCAACCCTGTGGTCAAGTCCTTGATTCCATTCTTGAAAGATAACATTGAATCTATGAAGTTATCTACCTACAGAGGGAAGGAAAAAATTAGAACGCAGTTGGAGGCCTCCTCTTCAAAACAATCCCCGGTTAGAAATGAAAAAGATTTTGCCTAGTCAAGGGGACTTGGTTTGGATATTTCACCCCTTAAGACTCGCAGTAGCAGAAAGAAGTTGGCACTTAAACCCTCGCAACCTGCTGAGTTAGTGCCTTCAATCACTAACACTGAACTTGGGCCTCTTAGAGCATTAAAATCCCTTGCGAGGGAAAAATAATGTTAGTTTTATCTCTAAATATAAGAGGGACAGGAGGCACCCTCAAAGTTGCCTCATTTCGTCAGTTGCTGGATCATATTCATCCTAATATTATTCTCCTTCAAGAGACCTTGTTCAATGAGCAGAGAGCCAGGGATTTCATCCATATTTTTCGTCCAAATTGGTGCTCGAGTGCTGTCAGCTCTATAGGTACTTCTAGAGGTCTTTTAGCCGCATGGCATCCCCTGCTTTTTTATTTTGACTCTCATATAACAATTGGTGGTATGTTATTAAATGGTAAGAGTATAAACCAGAGTAAGGAGCTATCTCTATTGAATGTCTATGGCCCCTGTAAGGACAGGAAGCAGTTCTGGAAAGCTTTGGAGGATAGCGGTTTACTAGCCATAAAGAATCTTATTGTGGCTGGAGATTTAAACATTTTACTCTCAGCTGATGAAAATTCGGGGGGACTGCCTGGATCTGTTCCCACTGAAGATTTCTACAGGGTGATCTTCTCCTCTCACAAATCGATTGACATTAAACTTGACAAGTTAGTGCCGACTTGGAGAAATGGGCGTTCTGAGCTTCAGTCGGTGGCCAGGAGGCTTGATAGATTCTTGGTAGCAGAGGATATTTTACAGGACACTAGACTCTATCAATCATGGGTTGAATTTCCATTCATCTCTGACCATGCACCTGTTTTGCTGCAGTTAGACTTACCTCCAGCGTATGAAAAAATTCCCTTTAAATTCAATCTGCAGTGGATTAAGGACCCAGATTTCGTGAACATTATTTATACATTGTGGAAGGATCTGAGCTTTATGACGGAGAGCGATATTCAGAAAAAGATCTTGTGGAAATAAAGGAGCTCAAAATTCGTACAAAGTCTTGGCAAAAGGAGGCAGTGACATTAAGAAAGGGCAAGTTGACTGAACTGGAAAAAGAAATAAAGTGGCTCATTCATATTTTAAAGGAAGACCCGGCGAATCTTACAGCTGCCTCACATCTTCGTTTGTTAGAAACTTCTAGAAATGGGATTTTAAGAGACGAAGAGGACCTTTGGCGTCTTCGTAGCAGGGCTTTATGGTTGAACAATGGTGATAAAAACTTGAAATACGTCCATAACTTTGCTAGCTACAATAGAGTCAAAAAGCACATTTGGCAAATTGAAAATTCCGATGGGCATACTGTCAGCGATCAAATCTCCTTAAAAAAAGCAGCGGTCAACTATTTTAAAGACTATTATAAAGAGCAACCGGTGCAAAATATTACAGAGCAGTGTCAAATTTTAGATCTCTACCCTCAGATATTCTCGGAGGAGGAAGCAACGTCTGCGGTCTGACCGATCACTTTGGAGGAAGTTAAAGAGGTCATGTTTATGTTTAAAAAAGAAAAAATCCCGGGTCCAGATGGTTGGACAGTCGAACTGTTTATATCCTTTTTTTATCTTGTAGGTGAAGATGTCTTAGCCATGGTGGAAGATTCCAGAAGCTCAAGAGCGATTGTTGGAGGATTAAACACGACTTTCTTGACTTTAATCCCAAAGGAAAATAAATATACCACTTTCGACGACTTCTGGCCTATTTCTTTGTGTAACCTCTGCTACAAAATTATCTCAAAAATTATCGCCAATCGGACTAAACCCTTCCTATCAAGGACTTTCTCCATGGAACAGATGGGGTTTTTGAAAGGCAGATGCATCCAAGATTCTATTGGCACAGTTCATGAATGTCTACACAGCATAAGGAAGAAAAATCTAGATGCTTTAGTTTTAAAGCTAGATCTAAAGAAAGCGTATGATAGCATTGACAGGGTTTTTTTGAGGCTGATCCTTCTAAAAACTGGGACAGGTCTAGATTTGACAAATTGGATAATGTCTTGCATAACTTCTTCCTCCTTTGTGGTTTTAATAAACGGAGAGGCTATGTAGTTCTTCAGGAGTGGCAGGGGGGATCGGCAAGGATTCCCTATGTCTCTGTTGCTCTTCATATTGGTAATGGAAGGTCTCATTTTATTGTTGAAAGACAGTCTGGCGAGCGGAGTAGTGATAGGTATTAAAGTTGTGAGGCTGTTAAATATTTTACATATTTTGTTTGTGGATGATGTAATTATTATCTCAAAAGCCTTTGTTAATGATTGGACTGCGATAGTAAGGCTGCTTGGACTATTTTGCAAAGCATCAGGATTAACATTGAATCAGCAGAAGGCAGTTGTTTTATTTGAAGGAATTTCAGAAACTGAGTTGGATCCTTTAAGAGCCATTCTCTCGTTCTCCTTTAAGCCTCTTTCTAGCAGTTTTAGATACTTGGGTTACAATCTGAAGACCAAAGTGTAATGTGCTAGTGATTGGGATTGGCTTGTGGCGAAACTAATAAAAAAGGTTGGGTTATGGTGCAATCGATGGCTATCATTAGGTGGAAGATACATCCTAGTTAAATCAGTATTAGAAGCCCAGCCAGATTTCTATATGTCCTTGGAGGCATTTCCTATTACAGTCTTGAGTAGGATTAGAAAAATTATGTTTCATTTTCTGCGGAGTGGTCACTCAGATTCTCAGCACTACCACCTATGTAGGTGGGAGTCATTGTCCAGACCGAAAAAGGTGGGGGCTGGGGCTTTCAAAACCTACAAATTTTCAATAAAGCTTTGGTTACAAGTACGATGTGGAGGTTATTAAACCATGGCAGTATCTGGCGTCGAGTTATTCTGAGAAAGTATCTTCACAATCTTTCGTCGATAAGTTAGCTAAGGAAGCCTTCCTTTGATACAAATTCTGCTTCAAATTTTGGTCAAGTCTGGTGCGCTCCTTACCTATCATTCTCAACTATATTAGTCTAAGACCAGGCGCAGGATCTCTAATTTTAGTTGGGAGGGACAAAATCTTGGGCTTGGGTGAAAACTTTGTCCTTCTAAATGAGACAATTAACCACCTAAATCAGAATCATATTTTGTTTCTTGCAGATGTTGCCCGGACGGAGTTTCCGACCATGCCAACCGAGATATGGAAGAGTAGTTCGGATTTGGGCCTCACAGGCTTACTCTCTGATGACTGGAATGACTACACAAGAAACTTGAATGGAGCTGGAGTAGTTCTCTAGGCAAATGAGCAAGACTCACTAGTCTGGTCGGGTGTCAATAATAAAGGAGTGTTAACTATCAAAAGCGTCTATGAAGCACTTGTCTCATTGAGTGGATTTCTGGAGTGCAGCAGGTGGGAAAAAAAATTATGGAAATGGTTGATACCATTAAATATTACTCTTTTTTTCTGGCTCGCTCTGCACAATAAGGTTTTGACATGGGATCAAATGCAAAGGAGAGCGTGGGTGGGGCCGAGTCTATGTTGTTTTTGCAAACATAAGGTGGAAGACATAGATCACATTCTCATTGAGTGTGTTTTTATCCGGTTAGTGTGGGCGTTTTGTACACAGGCATTAAAACTAAATTTTCGGTGTAACGACTCCCCACTATTGGACTGTATGAATAATTGGTTATCAAACTGGAAGGCTCCAAAACGCATTCCAGTTTTAATTTGTTGGTTCACCTAGAAGGAGCACAACAAGCTACTATTCAATGGTCATCCGCCCTCAGCCCGGGTCGTCACAGCTAGAGTCATTGGAGCACTCAGCGTGCCATCTCCAGCCAGGATCCCTCTCATTATTAGACAGAATCCGGTTATGATCGGATCTGGTTACTCAGCTTCTTTCTTCGATGTAGTTGCAACCATTGGAGGTTCAAATTGTGGTGTCGGAGGTACAATCCTATGCTCGGATACCTCAGTTTATCGTTGGTTTCTAAATTGTGGCAAGGGTTCAAACACCAAAGTTGAATTACTTGGGGCTTGGGGCACTCTTACCCTCTCCAAGATGTTGGACCTTCAACCTATTCAATTAATGGGAGACTCGAAGGTTGTAATAGAGTGGCTGAGTCAGAAAGGAAGGCTTCAGGTAGTTAGTATTGAAGCTTGGAAGCGTCATATCAAAGATTTGATTCCAACCTTTCAACGTCTTCATTTTCATCATATTTTCAGAGAATTGAATCGAGTGACCGATCAAATGTCAAAGATTTCTCTATCAGTAGTAAAAGGGAGGTTAACTTATTTCTCTTGGGATGGTAAGAAAGCTAGGTCGAACCTCACTGTCGACTACTTTTAATTCAGAAATTGTTTATTCTGTGAGTTTTGACTTGCGCATTGGTAAGGTCTCTTGATTTGCCTTTATCATCTGACTTTGTAGAATTGATCGTTGTCAGGGAGAGAGGTGGATAGCCCAAAATCCATGTTCTAATTTGTGTTCAGAGTTTCTGGTATTCCCGTAAGTTTAGTTGGTGAGGAGAGTTTTTGAACAGTTTTAATAGGCTGGCTCTGGGGCCTTTGTTATCCTCTGTCGATGTATTAAAAATTATATTAATATAATTTGTGAAATTTTCAATTGGAAAAAAAATACTCATAATACATGGGATACGTGGATTGGGTCCATATATTATATTAAATTAACTAATATATGAAGTGTGTTATATAACATGTACTCTATATATTAGTTAAACTAATATATGGAGTAACTGGTTGTTTCAATTGCATATTATATATGTTAGTTAAATTAATATATGGGTAGCTATATTTTAATTTAACTAATATATATTAGTTACATGGGAACTACATATTTATATTAGTTAAAACTAATATATGGATATGTGAACCATATATTCATAATTCTCACATATCCATATATTAATTAAATTAATATATGAATACATAGCTTATAACAAAGAAAACTATTTATAATTAGTTTGAGTTTGTGAATATAATTTATATATTTATTTTTTAATTAATCACACTTTATATTCCATCAATTTAAAAAATGAATGTATGGTTCATCACATGTGTTATATTCAAAAAGTAATACAATATTATTTATTATATGAATATTACTGTATGAGTACTACATTTTTTATTAAAAGTGATTCAAAAATTCAAAATTGTGTTTATTCCTAATTACATCAATTGAAGATTTTATTATTAGTTTTATTTCTAGACATATTTTCAATTTAACTTAACCATTGTTATATGGATAGCAATTCATCTATGTGATTTGTAAATATATCTTCCCCACAAAATGACTAACTCATCATTTTTTATTATATCACTTAGGAGGTCCATTTTAGACCTCAAAATTCCTCTAATATGATGATTTTATGACTTTAATAGTAAAATTTGCAATTCCAACTATAGAAATGAATATTTCAATATCGATAAACTCAATCCTCCATCTTATAATGATAGTTGTGAATCTAAATCTTTCAACATCATTAGTTTTAAGTTTTGTTTTCCTTCTCAACATTGTGACCTCCAATGAATTTTAATTATGCTTCCATTCATGAAAAATCTGCAAACTATCTCAATATCTTATGTTTGTCATAAACCAAGAACTCTATGCAAGCTCGTCAAACATCCATGAACTAGTCACCTTTTAAATCAAAATTTAGAAGGAATTGTGGCTAGGTTTTATTTTCATTATCTTAGGTGCCTTAGAATAATTGTTTACAATCATTTATAGGTAGAGTTGCATTTAAGATCTTCACTCATATTTTTACACTTTATATTTTTGTATGATATGGCATTGAGAATCCATAATAATATAGTTCTCATGAGTCCTTCCATGAAAAAGGGACAACTATTACGTTGGAGTATTGAGACTATAACTCCATAGAATTTTCCAAATTAATAATTAAATATTGTTAGCCTTGCTAATAGTTAGTCTCCATGCATTGTTAATCTAATGTTGCTAATAGTTAGTCTCCATGCATTGTTAATCTAATGATGGTGACAAGGGACTATGACTATTAACACATGGCGATGTGAGTTTTTTATTTTTATTTTTAAAGTGATATATATATATATATATATATATATATATATATATATATATATATATATATATATATATATATATATATATATATATATATATATATATATATATATATATATATATATCAAAATTGGGTTGTCAATTACCTTGAAAGCAAAAACATAATACAAAATTTGTGAAGGATATATGAGAAATAGAAAATAAACATTGTCCAACTATGCAAATGTCCAAAATAAGTAATGTTTTCCAACTCCAAAACTTGTAGGAGTATATTCTAATGTATTGTATAGAGAACAAGATAAACCTACATAATATAATTAAACAGAAAATAAACAAGACATTCAAGATTATTCGACCACAGAGGAGGAAGGTGCGGGGGAGTAATTTGCAAACCCAGAGGTCAACCTGTTATCAAATACTCTTCAGGCTTGGGATCAGTATCTAATAATTAAGTTGTTAAGAACCAAAGAACTGAATACAAAAGCACCACAATAGATATAGAAGAACAATATGCAAAATCTCTTTTATTACTATCAAACCCTCAGGGTAGGGCAACACCATACAATGGATCCTATTGTGGAAGGGATCATCTCCTGATCACTTGCCTCTTCGAGGGGGCATCCTCCTATTGAGCTACCACTCCAAATACAATAATTCTCTTCATATCCCATTATATAGTGCTATCATCACCTAAGAACATTCTAGAGGAGGAATCTTCTAGAAGTAGAACCTTCTAAGAAGTCCTCTTACATTTATTATATCTAACTACCCATTTGTTATATCTAACTACCATAGTGGGCCTTATTTAATAATATAGTGGACTTAGTCCACCTTACATTGAATGACCTCCACTATTATCCCCATGGGCCCTCTGGGCCCCCACTACTACCTCGTCCACCTTACATTGAATGGCCTCCACTATTATCACCATGGGCCCTCTGGGACCCCACTACTACCTCTCTAGCTACCTAAAATTCCATCCCCCCTATGAAAGTGTTGTCCTCAACGCTTGATGTACAACCATATACCATGGTTCAATGGATAATTGTGGACCATAATGTTGAAGAAGACTGTAGAAACAAGGTCCCATGTAGAAAGGAAAGCCACCATGATGAAGTAGTCCAACCGCCATTGTAAACGCAAGTCCCATGTCCAAGTGCTCATGTGAACTCCTCGTGGAATATTTTGGAACATAATAACCAATTCAAAATGATGCTCCAAAGACTAACACCTGCCATGTGGATCCAAATAAGTAGATACATCCACATAGTGGAAAAGGGTCGCAGCAGAATCTGGAAAGAATAATACCACTGTAGAATATGCAGGATGGACACTGGTAATAATCATTGGCTCTCGATTTGTCACATTGATTCTCTCTATAGAAGGTGGATTAGAGTCATCAAATAAAATATGAAAGTGGTTGTCATCCCAGAAATGACAACTATCCATATACCAATCATCACAATCGGCCTCAAAATCATACCAAGCATATATTTCTCGATTATATTCATCCCTGATGTCCGTCATAAGAAATCTCTCCTGCATGTTATCCAATGAATCTTGAATACTATGAAAACTATCATTGAGTCCATTTGTGAGGCCATCTACAAAGTCATCCAATGTGTCATACCATTGGACTTTGAATGCTTCAGTTATTTGTATAATTCCTTTGAGGGTTTGAGAAGAAATAGCTATCTAAGCACCCTATGAAAAGTTATGAACTCTGCAGTCTCGTCTCCATCACGATAAAAACCAATTGTTAAGTTCCTGAATAGATCTACAAATATACTTCAGAAATAACCAAGAATAAACCAAACCATTCACCATAACATGAACACAAGATGTAGACAAAACCCTTGAGGTAGGGTAACACCATATATTAATCCTTATGGAAGGATAAAACTCCTCAAGCAATCATTTCTCGTACAATCACAATATTCTTCACTATCTCTCATTACATTGCTTATACTTCTTTATATAGCTCTCTCTATCTCCTAGTAACCTTCTAGAGAGCCTTATCACATTTATTACATTTAACTATCATAGTGGGTCTTTATTAATATAGTGGACCTAGTCCACCTTACATTGAATGACCACATTCTCATATATTAAATGGCTTCCACTAATAATACATAACCACATTCTCATTGGGTGCCTCCCTAGGTACCCCATATTACTTCCCTAAGTATACTACATTACATCCCCCTTCACATGTTTCCTCCTCGAAACACGAGAAGAAACCATACAATATGATCGGCTAAGCAATGTAGTCAACTGATACAAAGTACGACCATCCATCCATCCCAATGGAAGTCGAACATGATGTCCATCCGCTGTCTTTCCACCCTGATCTTGATCTGCATTATGTCGGTGTTGCCATGTGATTAGTTCTCTAGCCTGATGTCTTCATGTAGTGCTAGTAGGCCTCCATGCACCTCTTGATTGATTTACTTTTTGGTTCCCTTTTGGTGCATAAATGTGTTGATGCACACTCCCTTGCCTTGATGATTGTTGTGTCTCTATATGATTTGTATGGCGATATACAACAACTGTAGGAATATGTTATTTTTTCTTCAAATTTGCAACACTTTGTGCCTTTGAATCAATGACTTCCTTAGCTTCCTGATTATGTCCTTCCTGTAGTTTTGCTTCATCTCCTTCTGTAGACTCTGCCTCTTATTCAACTTTAGAATCAACAATAACTTCTTTGCTATATTCCATCGGCACATCTTTCTTACTAAGAGACACACCCTGCATTGTAATTTTCTTTTTCTTGTACCAAAGCTTTAGAAACTTCTTTTGCACATTAATATTAATGGTACCCACTGATTCTATCCAAGGATATCCCAAAACAATGTCTTCATCACCCATATCTAGAGCCTCAAAATCTAAATGCAACACATATTTATCCATACTGAGCTTCAAATCTTTAAAAATTTTAACATTTTCACCTGCAACTTGTGTGCTTTGAATATTCTTTGTTGGAACTCGCAATATATTAACCAACTGAATAATTATAAAATTTTGTTTGCAACTAGGGTTAATAGAAACAATGCCATTTTCTTTATGAATACAACCATGAACTTGTAATATAGATTTTCCACATGAAAATAAACTCTTGGTGATGTCTTTATCCTTACTCTTTGTATGAGACCACTTTTATAAAAGTAATTTTTCAAGTGCTTCCTCGGAAAGTGACATCCACTCAAAATGGTTAAATGATTTCCACCATATGAGATCATCACATTTGAAACCCCAGTCTACAAAAGATTTTCAGTTCTCTTTCCATAATGACTTGTGAGATTGTATAAATTATTCAATACTAGGGTCATCATCTCTTCTAGTAAAAAATATCATGTTTGGAATAAATCTTCAACAAAAACTAGGGTGTAGAAATAACTTACTGTAGAAAATCGCGGTTTTTCTGGAAAAATCTTGAAAACTGTTGAATTTAAAATGCTCATAATTTTACTTCCCAGACTCTATTTCGGCTGATTGTTTTTTTGAAAATGGGTATTTTTCTGAAATGAATTCAAATATCCAATTTGTTTTGCCAAAATAATCTCAAAAAGCTTCATATCGGAACCTGAAGTGCGTCGCCCTCTTTTTTCCTAGTAAAAATCTGAAAAAAGAGCAAAACCTTATTCCCTTCTTTGGCCAAGGAAAGTGCTCTGATACCAATTGTTAAGTTCCAAATACTAGCATACAGAAACACCAAAAAGATTCGGAGAAAAATATAGAATAAACACACTTTATTATAAGAAAACCCTTGAGGTAGGGTAACACCATATATTAATCCTTATGGAAGGATAAAACTCCTCAAGCAATCCTTGTTTCTCCAATCACAATATTCTTTATTATATCTCATTACATTGCTTATACTTATTTATATAGCTCTCTCTATCTCCTAGGAACCTTCTAGAGATCCTTCTCACATTTATTACATTTAACTATTATAGTGGGTCTTTATTAATATAGTGGACCTAGTCCACCTTACATTGAATGACCACATTCGCATATATTAAATGACTTCCACTAATAATACATAACCACATTCCCATTAGGTGCCTCCCTAGGTACCCCATATTACTTCCCTAGGTATAATACAAAAGTGGAGGCCTTGACTCTCTTTACGGGAGTTCGTCTATGTCACTCAAATGGAATACAAAACCTAGTTATGTGTGGAGACTCTTTGTTGATTATTTGTGTGTTGGTTAAAGGATCAATAATTGGGGGGAATTTCTTCGTTGGAGTCATGTTTCATTCCCTCGAGACTCTTAAAAAGTTTACTAAACACTCCTTATTTCATGTCAAATGAGGCTTGAGTGTTGAAACAGATTCTTTAGCAAAGAATGGTTCCAGGTTAGCAAAACAAACTTTAGTGATAAATGGAAATGTTGGGTTTGCCCCAATTCCCTAAGTGGTTTATGGAGCTTTTAATGAGTTTGGATGGGTGGTGGATCCCTTTATTCATTGATCCTTCCTCCACCACTTGTTCATCCAGTGGATTAACTTTGATTTTTCCCTCTACATGTGCGAATTGATCTTCTTAAGGATGGGGATAGCCATGAAAACTCATTTAGCAGATCGACAAGATATCATTTTTGAGTTTGTGGATACTCAAGTTGTTGACTTTCATCGTTGGTGCATAGAAGAATCCTCGAAACACGGGTACTCCAACCCTTGTGCAATTTTTAATTTCAGCCTAAATAATGCATTTCCAAATATCAAAGGGGAAGGGTTAGAGATTTAGTTTGTCATCTTTCATGTCGCTTTTCATTCTGATAGTGGGGTGGAAATCATGGTTTTAGTCTATGAGGATTGGGTTTGCTTCCCTGTTGACTCCTTTCACTACTATTGTGATATTTCGGGGTTGGGTTTTGTTTGTGTTTATCCTTTGGTCTAGTTAATTTCATGTTTCCTCCCTTGAGACTAGGTGTTCAATGCCAAATGCTTTGTTCTTGTTCTCAATTTTGAGTACCTCCCCCAGATATGATTCGAGCTCTGGAACTTAATTGGGTTTCTATATATTTGTCCTAAAATATGGGGAATGTTATTTCGGGTTCTCCCTCTTGTCCATCGTGTATCCCACCAAGAACTCCAGGGAAAAACCCAAAAATCATCTATGAGTTTAATGATCTAGTCATCAATTCAGGGGTAGTCGGAAATTTTCCCATCGACATCACAAATTATAAGAACTTTTTCCAAAATTTTGTTGTAAGTATCATTTTTGTTGAAGAAGCGGGTCATAATCTTGGTCAATATCAGCTTCTTCAATGCCACACAAGAAAATTCGGTATTTTGAATCATATTGGCAACCTCAGGACCAGAGGAAGCACCGGTAATCCTATCATGGAACCCTCATTGTGGGATATTGAGAGGATTTTATGTTTTCATAAAGACATCTTCGAAGGATCTCGTGTTCAACTCAGGGAACATGCAGCTTATTTCACCAACATGGACCAATCGATAAAGAACATGTTTCAGTGTACTGAGTCATTTGCACAAGATATTTTGAGGATTCCAGATCTTGATCATTCAATTGTCATTCTCTCACAAAGAGTTGACTTCCTGAAATACGAATATAATTGTTCCAGAGCAAGGGAGGAAGAGTAGCAGAGAATTAGGGTGTTGGAGAGAACAGTTGCAAGTTTACTTGGTCGTATGGATTTAATGGCACATTAATGCATCCAATTTCAATCAGCATCCAACCCACTGCATTCAATCTCTAGATCTACAAATCACCGGAAATCAGCAAAAGGGAAATTCTGGAAATGCACATGCAATCAGAGATGTGGAATTGATGGAGACAGAAGAGACCATGCCAAATCTAGCAGAAATTTAGGAGGAGAATGAACATGAATTTGTTTAGTAAATGTATTTTAAATTCATCTTGTTATTAGCACGGCTTATAAAAAAAATTAGCAGTAGGGTACTATGTATGAATAGTTATCTTTCAATATTTTCTAATCTCGGGGCAGCAAATTTGGACTCATATAAAAATGATCCAATTTTTGTAAATTTTGTAAGACTTTGCTTGTTGTTTTTCCTCAACGCATATTTTTAAATATAAATATTATTCATGTCCTTTAAAAAAAATATGATTCGATCACCAATTCCAGTTGGTTGGCTACTTCCCAGTCCTCTTGGGATTCCTCCAACATCCCATGAATGGTCGAGTATTCTAGAAACATGTACTATAGAAACTTAACATTGCTTGTATTGTCCATGTGTAAAGCCCCCATAGTGTAAATGGTAGAATTTATCTCAATAAATTTCATCCTAAGGATAGAAAGAGAACTTCAGGATTATTGATCCTAGTCTCTAAGGGACAAAATGTGATTTTTTAATTCCACATAGAGACACTCTTGTTAGCTTCCACTTGTTTCAATTATACCTAGGTTCTCCAAGGTTATGCATGTTCAAAGGTTGCAAACAAATATTGTTTGCTTCCCTTAATCACCTTGGAGAAATTATAAACCTTGTCTTGACTTCATGCACATCCCTGGATGGGGAAAAACATTAGTTATAATGAGCCATCCTGGGTGCTTGGACCACAAAAGGCCCTTCCTAAATAAAGATCCATTGTATGGAAAGAAATATGAGAGAGATTCAAAACACCTACAGGGGAGAGAAAGAAAATTAGGGTATGAGACACATACTACATTTAAAGGATAATTCCTTGTGATAGAATTAATCATAGATTTGAACCAAGGGGATGATGGGACAATAATCCCTCCAAGAAAAATTTCCATCACTTTGATCAAAATGATGGGACTACAGTGAATTGAATCCATACTTGAGGAGTGAACAGAGGATATCATATATGAGAGTGACTAACATTGGGTGGAATAACCACCCTCACATACCATCTTAAAATGTTATATGAATAATGTGTGGGGGGATTAGGATATGTTCATAAAACCCCCTTCTCTTTATACCTTTTAACCTTGTGGAATCAAGACTTCTACTCACCATTTTGAATCCTTCAACCTTACTAACATCTATCCTTAAAGTTCAAGCATGCCTTTGTTAGCCATATCATCTACCTTAGCATTGAGTTGCTTCCTAACATGGAAGAAGGAAACATAACAAAATAATTTTATCATGAGGACCATTCATTGATAGATACATGCAACCACCGAAGATGAGGGAGAATTACAATGAACCATGGCTATGGCGGTGATGAGTGAGTCTCCTAGAATATCAATACTTCCATGGGTGTGTTCCTTGATAACCTTGATCCCTTGGTAGGCATCCAAGGCTTCTTCTTCATTATTAGTAGTAACTCTAATTCCCTGATAATAAATTATCATTTAATTTCCTTCAATATTGATTATGATCCCTCTAGCACCTAACACCCATATATTCTCTTTCAATGCCCTATTGAGAAATAAAAGGTATATTTGTTTTTTCCCTTGCCATTATTCAAATCTTCATTTCTCGTTGAAGGATGGGGGAAGATTCATCTATTTAACACAGAGGTCTTGTTGAGAAGATATTGAAGTGAGCTTTATTACTATGGAGAGTAATAGAGAGGTTTTTATGTCCCTATGCCCTTGGCATTAATGACTTATTCAACAATTTTCTAGTTGGTTGAACAATATTTTGAGGATTTGGAGGTTCATCATGGAAGATCTAGCAATTTCTAACTAACCAAATTTTCAAGGATAGCAAATTCAAGAGAGTTGTATGGATTCTAGACAACAAATATTTGTTTGTGAAGCTAGAGTAATACACTTTACAAAAGGAGATCAAGACTTGCTTCCAATCCCAAGGAAGCATTTAATCCACTTGTAATTCTTGAAATGCCATTTTCAAAAGCTCATGTTTCACTATGTATTTAAGAAATCAATGGGGAGTAGTTTCTTCCTTTGACCTCATAGTCTACATATGGAGGGACCACAATTTTTTTGTTTCTAATGGTTTGTGCAATAGGGAGTTTGTTATGAGCCATGAGCCAACAAAAAAAATAGGGAGTTTCTAGTAAATGTATTCTTCCAAAATTGGGATGTAATAGAGAGGTCATGTTGAGGTAGCAAGCTTTATAGCCCACTTTAACTATGTAGCCTCTTCCTTGAGGGCCCCAACATCTATTATCTAAAGTTGATTTATAAATAGGAGATACAAATTTAAGATTATGGAGAAAATACTTACATGCCTCCTACATCTTCGAATGCAAAAGAGATAAATCCAATTGGTCCATCTATCGCCTCCCCCTTAAGAGGAGAGATTTGATAATGAAATAATACCTCTAGTAAATCACGATGGATGAAGGCAACACTCTACTTCGTTCTTAATTATGATAGTGTTTACTAGAATGTCATCTTCTTATATGGAGATCCTTTTTCGACTACTAGGTTTCAATGACACAAATTGGAGAATGAGAGGAGTCATTGATTTAATAAGTTTCTAAATTGGGCACCCTCTGACTTTAGGGAGTAGAACATCCAAAAACTTTTGTCATTGGCTATCAATTTTTTTTTTTGTGAAGAGATTCTCTCTGCTAGATAATGGCCATGTTATGATTTGTCACATGACCTTTGTCCCCAAATATTTGTTCAAGGGAAGAAGGTCATGAACACCATGTCATCTCAATTAAATGGGGATTATACCATTTCTAACTAACAAGGTAAAAAAATTCTTCTCACTTGCCTTCCCTCCTTTTGAGAGAAACTATTTGATCAATTTCCCCATCTAATATAGAACAATAGCAAGGGTAAATATAGAGGAATATGAAAAGATCAAAAGAGAAATGAGAAAACACTTATAAAGAACTAACCTTTCATGTGAACTAAGCCATCGAGGCCCCCCAATAGGTCATTTTGATTTTATCTTCTACAAAATATGGTTCCAATCCATAGAGGAATGTAGTCATAGGGTGATAGGAGTGCCTATATATTACAAGGCTTATTGTTTAACTCCATATATAACTTGAGATGTATAGAGATTCACCCAATATTCGATCTAGGACATTTTATCCATGGAATTTGATTTTTAAATTTATTTACCAAGCCTCTCCAATAATCCAAGGAGTTAATAATATCTTTGAATATTTGAGCTATGATGACAAGTGTGCCCCCTACCAAAAAGGTACGCCCATGAACTATGCATGATCGATTGTTTTGACTCCTCTCACAATACACACCTAAGCAAAATTGTAATCAAGAATACATGAAAAACATAATCAAATGCATTGGTCATGTCTAACTTGATTATAATCCCTCTCTATCTCTCATTGTATTGCTAAAATGTATTACCTCTTGAACAAGGATAATATTCTCTAAACCTTTCCTACCTTCACAAAACGCCCTAGTTTGTCAAAGAATTAAATGGGAAGAAGCATGTAATGTTCACTATATATATGATCTTATTTGGACTTTTATATGAGACATTCCATATATTAGGTGAAATTGATAAGAGGATGCTAGATTTAGTTCTTTTGGGATAAGCAAAAGAAAGTATGAATTTATCATTCCTCCAATTTTAAACAATTTTTGGTTTCCTCCAATATTCTCCTTAAATTCCATTTGATAATGTGTCAAAATCCATGGTGTAAATGAGTCAAAAATCCATTGAGCCATGGAACTTTGTCAAGATCCATTGATCGTAATGCAAAATCCATTTCCTCTTATGTTACTTCTTTCATTGTCATGATTTTGTCCTCCTTCATTGCCAATCTTGAGATAATGTCTAGCATCTCCTTTCATGGTTCATGAGAATCATGAGACCTTCATAGTAAAACTTATGAATATGGTCATGACTAACCTCCAATATATCCAAAAACTACATCAATCAAGTGTGATTAATCAATTGAATCTCAAGGACATTGTTTTGGATCCTCCTTGCATCACCTTGCATGTGAAAGAATTTGGTATTTCCTATTATGCCTTTATCCAAAAGCTCCAGGATTTATCTCTCCAATAATATTCTTCATTTCAATATAGGTCACCTTTACCTAATCCCTAAGGGTCTTGTTCACCTCTTAATATACAATTTGGAGCTATGTGTTCTGTTGAAATTCCTCTCTGGCCTTGGAGGGGAAGTATACAACTTTGTCCCACTCCCTTAATCAAAGTTTTACTTCATTTATTTTATATTTGCAAACAAAAGAGGGGGACCCCTCCACTTAATTTTCCCAATATTGCTATATGATTTCCCAAACTTCCTAGTATTGAAGCCATAATGAATTGAACTTAAATGGGTGGGGATCATAAATGTTGAAAATCTATAGTAGCTTACTTATTTTCTCATTTCTCCATCTGGAGAGTAAGATCCAATGCGCAACCTATAAAATTGAACTTAATTCCATGTATTTGGGATCCTAGAGAGTAACTCCTCCCTTCAAATATCCCTTAGCACTAACAAAAAACCACTCAGTGCCCCTCCAAAACCCTGAGTGAAGATATAAGAAGGTATCCTTTTTCAGTTTCATTTATTGCTAAAAAACTAAATTTGTTTTTTTAATTCTAATGAGATTTATAAGATAATATTGCTTCTTTATACTATTCACTACTTCAGAATTTCAGGACAGAAACTTCATATTTTAATCTAATACTATTTACCTCCCCCATTGAAGGTACTCTGAAGAGTACATTGGATCCCCAAAATCTTGCTTTGGTTTTCTTCTTCTTCTTAGGTTTCCTTGTTCATTTTTCTTCCTCACATTCTTATAGCCTTTAGGTCTTATGTTTCTTCTTCCTCTAGTGGTTCTTGAGTTCTTTGCCTAGTTTGAACCCCATCGAGGACCTTGAGTGGAGGTTTTTCATATTCCATCTAAGTTGACTTGAGGGTTGTGTTTTGGGCAAAAAATCAATTTTGTTCAATAACATTGGGGTTTTAGAGTACAAGCGGTGGATTTTTATGAGGGAGGAATCCTTTCAAGTACTTTTGCAGGCGGGTCTCTTGCATTTCCACTTTTTCTAACATATAATCTACATAGGCACTTTCATAACTTCAAAAATATTATTTATGGATGGGGGTGGAGTATCATGTGCTCATGGAGCTTTTTTATTCTCATTATTTTTCTTAGGAGTAGTGGGAATTTATTTTCTAGGGTAGTTTTCTTGCTCTATGGTTTTTCTCTTCTTCTTAAAATCTTTAATAAAATTCCCATACTCCTTACATGCATTAAATTTAAAGGGTATTTTTTCATAATACACATCCCTTATATGAGTCCAATCCTCTAGATTCAATTGCATTGCATCTGGAAGACCCTTTTATAAATCAACCTCTACGCATATGCATGCATAGACATATTGGTTGGATTTTGGCTCTACTTTATCTATGAATCTACCCAAAGTGTCTCCAATCAACATTAAGGTCTAATCATCCCATAATATTAGATGGAGGTCGGGGAGTGATCTATAAACGAGGGACTTATGTCCCACTAGCTTCACCAATATGGATCCTCTAAAGAATTAACTTCTAATCTATGTCTAATGGCACATGACATTCCATTCAGTGCCAACAACATAAGACAATCACTATTCATCCATCAAATAGCTTGTAAGTTTGGAGAGAGAGGGACATACAACCCATACATATGTGTATGACCTCAAGAACATTGCATTGCAGCATACAACTTCAATCTCAAGAGAATTTGTTGTGTATGGTCCATCTATCATGTTAATATTCTATTTCAATTCAATGTTTTTTAATTGCTTTGTTCCTTGCAATCAGATTTAGAAACTAAGATAAATAATCGCAATGACTATCTCATGATAGCCTTTGATATCGAATCCCAGCGTAAGATGAATGGTGGGAATTTTAAAGTTGTTGGCATTCTTCAATTGCTCATGGGGAATGAAATTCTAAGTAAACTCAACATAACTACAAGTAGGAATTCTTCCTTAGCACCATTGACACACTCAGAATAGCATATTAACCATAAATAAGAGAATCATATAAATCACATATAACAGAATTCTTACTGCAAATAAATCAATCACATAATAGACATAAATATTTTACCATGGAAAACCAAATGGGAAAACCAACTTCAAATGGTTGCTCAATTTTCATTTCGGGAAACTCTGGTTACAATGCACCTCAAGGCTCTCTATGCATGCTCCCCTCCTTGGCCAAAATTCCCTTTGAGAGTAAAATTACAAGAATAAATAGTGATATTTGGGGTAATGGGAAGGCTAATAGACCTAACCTTTCATTTCCCATTTCTTAGTCTTTTCTCTCCTATCTTCATTTTCTATTTTATTTAATTCTTGTTTTTCCTCTCTTTTGACTCAATTAATTTTATATTTACATTGTCTTTAATATTTTATCTAACTTTCATTAATCATTGAATTACACTTGCAACTATTGAGTCTTACAAGCTTTCATTTGTTCAGATCCATTTCAAATCACACCTCACCATTTAGACGCTTTTTGGTCTCCAAAACCTTAAAGGAAACCAATATGGATCAATGTACCTTATGTATTCTTCTCTAGAACATGGCTCTACCTTTATCTCCTAGCTACAATTCTAACTCTGGCTTATGACTATGGCTATTGGCTCTAGTTCTGGCTATGGATCTAGCTCTAGTTATTTTCTCGTTTGTTCCCATAGCTCAAAATTTTGTGCATTGACTCTTGTCTTTAAGCAATCTTCAAATATGAACTCTGCAATTATAATTCATTCCCATATTCAATGTGCAAGTCTCTTGCATTCTTAAGCTTGGAGATGGTCTACCTCAGCAACCAATGAAAGCCAAGTCAAATTCTAGTCTACGATGATCCTGAAAGATATGCAATCACATAGAAATTCCACAAGAGGAAGTGTGGATTTCCCTCTCCTACTAGGATCAATTTCCTCATCACATGGAAATGGTTATTTGCTACTACATGTGCTTTCATAACACTCCATCTTTGCAACAATGTTAATCAAATGACAATGTGATGAAGCATCCACCCTCCATATACCACTTTGTTGTTCCAATTGTTCACTCATTGGTAATTTGGTTCCATATGGTAAGTCATTCTTCAACCAAATTGTTGGATTATTGAGAGGGGGGGTAAATCAGTAATGAGCCATTATAGTACTTGTAACCACATTTTATTCTTCAACTATATTCAACAGTTTATCATCATTCAATATATCATCAGCAGTATTATCATAAACAACATCACATCAAATAGATACATGGTACACCAGAATTTACGTGGAAACCCAAACGGGAGAAAACCATAGAATGTTTTTCTTATATATTAAAAGAATACATTCATTGGAAGCACCAACTTCTGATTCTCTAGCTACAACTCGAAGGAGGCTCCAACCGCCTATTCTCGGGCTCCGACCTGAAGGAAGCTACAACTCCCTGAATTCTTTGGCTCCAACCAGAAGGAGGCTACAACCCCATGTGTTCTCCGGCTCCAATCGGAAGGTGGATACAACCACCTATCCTTTCCCCATCCTGTCGCCCTGAAATATAAATGTAGACCAATTGTCACTACCACAAACTCTTCCATTGTTACTTCCATTGTCACTGTCACTTTGTCTTTGTCGTTGTCACTCTATGATTGTCACTCTGTCACTATCACTGCCTCATCAACCTGTATCTTATCATCAACCAACTAACACTTGTTCCATACCATGCATCAATTGTATACCAACATACATACTATCTCATGCATCAATCATGAACCAAATATACATCAATAAAGAATAGTGAATCATGAATTATAGCATCAACCATGTGTAACATGTACCATATACCATGTACCATATCAAGTGCATCAACCATGTACCAAACATGTATTATCAATACATGTACCATACCATTTACCAAGCTTGTACCATACCATGTACCAACAACGTACCATAACAAGTTTCTCAACCATATACCATATCACTCGCAATCATGCCATCTACCATAAGATAATCCTCAAGTGTATGCTCATATCACAAAGATGTGCCTCTAACAATGACCCATAACAACCATATACCAAGTACCAAGAGTATGTCTCAAGCATGTAACAATATGACCTCAACCATATGCAACCATGCACTATGTATCACAAGGACCTCCAAGACATGCCATACCATCCAAGATACAATTTGTCCTTGTTGCAACTCTGGGTGTCCACACCCTTATTGTTGCAACTCTGAGTGTCCACGCCCTTCTTGTTGCAACTCTGGGTGTCTACACCCTTCTTGTTGCAACTCTCGGTGTTCACGCCCTTATTGTTGCAACTTTGAGTGTCCTTGCCCTTCTTGTTGCAACTTAGGGTGTTCACGTCCTTATTGTTCCAATTCAAGGTGTATACGCCCTTATTGTTGCAACGCAGGGTGTTCATTCCCTTATTGCTACAACTTGCTACAAGTCAGGGTGTATGCGCCCTTATTGTTGCAACTCTGAAACTTTCACCTTCGACTTTCCTTTGCTACATCAGAAAAATACGCTACAACCTTAGCAAAAAGATCACTAGATCACAAGAAAGATAAGTAATGAATAAGTATGTGAGTGTATTTGTGAATGACTCCTTCAGGTGCTTATATACGTGTGCTAGGTAACTCCTCTCCTTAATTTAAGGCTTCTAGGGTTTTCTTGTTACAACAACTTTACCCCTTTGACGAAGACTTATAACAAACTAGGGGCTTCTTGTAGGCTCTTCGGGGCTTCCAACTTTACACGGCCATATCTCCCTAACCGTGAGGAACCACGTGACGTTCTGCATATCACCGAAAATGGAACGATGAGTATTATCCATCTATGAGGGTATTTCCTACATTCATGATGTCCTTTATATACATATTATTCATTCAAATTTGGGTACCAAAATCACACTGTCAAGGCTACCGGAATACTTCAAGGGATGACATCCATCTCTAAAATCACTCTCTAAAGGTTGACATCAATGAAAATCAACTATCCAAACGAACTTTCCAACAATCTCCCCCTTTGGCATCGATGGAAATAGTTAGGCATGGAAAGCCTTATGCTCATGCTCCTCTTGTGACCATCACTCCCCATGTCTGCATGCTTCTTTCTCTCCATCTCCATGCCTTGTTCTTTATCTCTCCCCCTTTGACATCAATGGCAAAGGGAAATGCTCCTCTTAGGGCTACTCCCCTTATCTATAGGCCTCTGCTAACTCTATTGACCTTTCTCTTCATGGTGCTTCCTCGTGTAACCCTCTGATGTATATGAAAAGAATTCAAAAGAATTATTTACTTGAACTCTTCAAGACTTTCGTTTCTCTCCCTCTATCTTGTTAAGTTTGATTCCATGTGGATCATTATGGGGCAAAAACTATTCCAAGTTTTTTTCGTAGATACTCAAAAGGTTCCCTTGCAAGCGGTTTGGTGAAGATATCTGCAATATGTTCTTTTGTCTCGACATACTCTAGCTTGATGTTCTTCTATGTAGCTTGTTCCTGTAAGAAGTCATACTTGATCGAAATGTGCTTCATTATAGAGCGCATCACTAGATTCTTTAAAATATTGATGGTGTTGGTGTTGTCACGAAGTATTTAAATGAGATCATCATACTTTACTTGCAAAGTTTGCTTCATTCAAAGAGACTAAGTACAACATGTCGTTGTTGCAATGTATTTTGCCTTTGTTGTGGAAAAATATATTGATGATTGTTTCTTGCTTAACCATGATAGTAGGCACTCACCCAAGTAGAAATTTGCTCCACTTGTACTTCTTCTATCATCAATGCAACCTACCCAATCCTCATCTATGTAGGATACAAGATATAGATCCTTCCCTTTTGGATATCATAAACCAAACTCTTATGTACCTTTGAGATATATGAATATCCTCTTTACTGCCAAAACATGTGATTCCTTTGGTGTTGCTTGAAACCTTGCAACATGTCCAACTACTTGCATTACGTCCATTCTAGAAGTTGTCACATAAAGTAAGCTACCAATCATCGATTTGTATTGTCTTTGATCTACATCCTTGGAAAAAACATCCTTACTTAACTGGCAACTTGTTTGCATAGGAGTATTGACTAGATTGCAATCTGTCATTCCAAACCTCTTCAACATTTCTTTGATATACTTTGCCTGAGAGATGAAAATACCTTTGTTACTCTGACATGTCTGTAGTCCCAAAAAGAAGGTTACTCACCAAGCAATGGCATCCCAAACTTGTGTTGCATGTCTTTGGCAAACTTATGACTCATCATGTCATCATCACTTCCGAAGATAATGTCATCTACATAGACTTCAATAATCAATATACTCTCTCGATCCACCTTTATGTAGAGATTGTTGTCTGCATTTCCTTTCCTGAACCCTTGTTGTTGTAAATATCTATCCAGTCTCGAATACCATGCTCTGGGGGATTTTTTCAGACCATATAAATCTTTCTTCAATCTACAAAGATAACTTTCCTTCTTTGATAACTGAAATATTTATGGTTGCTCAATGTAGACTTCTTCCTCTAGATCTATGTTTAGGAATGTTGATTTCACGTCTATCTAATAAAATTTAGTATTCTTGGAGCATGCATAAGCTAGTATTAGTCTAATTGCATCCATCCTGGCAATTGGGGCAGACGTCTCTTCAAAATATATACCTTCAACTTGAGAGTATCCTTTGCATACCAATATTGCTTTGTTCCTGGTAAGTTGTCCATCCTCCTTCAATTTGTTCCTGAAGACCCACTTTATACCTATGGCATTTGTGTTCTTTGTTCTTGGAACTATTTCCCATGTGTCATTCTTCTCTATCTAATCTAACTCTTTATCCATGGCCTTAACCCAATGTTCATCTTTGTTGGCTTCTTCAAAACTGCTTGGCTCAATTGTAGACAATAGTGCTAGATGTTGTTGTTCCGGTGAACAGATTCTTCTTATGGTTTCAACTCCCGCATCTTTATTTCCAATAATCTGATCTGATGGATGATTCTTCTACACTTGTATGTTGGGTCTCTTTGGAGGTACTTGAATATCATGTAATTCTTGTTCTGCTTCTGGTTTCTCTTCTTCCTCATTTGATTCTTCATCTACTTCTTATTCTTTCGAATCTTCTTTGTGATCATGTTTCGTTTAATCTTTGTTACTTTCCTTTGTCTTTCAACCATCTATCTCATCAATCATCACATTGATACTTTCCACTATTCTGTTGAGTCTTAGATTGAAACATTTATATGCTTTCATTTTTCTTGAGTACCCAACCAGTATGCCTTTATCAACTCGAGAATCAAAATTTTCAATTCTTCCATCTTCTCTTTTGATGTAGCATTTGCTTTTGAAAACTATGAAGTGCTTTACATTTTCTGGTCTACCTTTCCATAGCTCGTATGGAGTCTTATCACTATTATTTCTGAGCATCCCTTTGTTCTAAATGTGAATTGTTGTATGCATTGCTTGTACCCAAAAGACATCTGTCAACTTAGAATCCATTAACATGGTTCTGGCCATTTCTTGTATTATTTTGTTCTTCCTTTCAACAACTCCATTTTGTTGAGGTGTCCTAGCTACTAAGAATTGCCTCTTTATCTCATGCACACTGTAGAATTCCATGAATTCCTTTGATGTAAATTCTCCTCCATTGTCTGATTTCAAACACTTGATTTTCAACTCTATCTCAGTTTCAACCATATCTTTGTATGTATTGAAGCTTTCGAATGCCTCTGACTTCTTATTTAGAAACAAAACTACAGTCATTCTTGTGTATTCATCAACTAGTAGCATGAATTATTGTTCACCTTTCAATCCTTTTGTTCTTGTCGGTCCAACCAAATCAGTATGTACAATTTCCAGAGGTTTTGTTGTGTAGTATTCCTTTAACTTTAACTTTGTCTTGGTCTGTTTTCCCTATAGACAATGCTTGCATATAATGTTTGTTGGCTTCGAGATCTCGGGCATTTCTCTTACTACTTCCTTTTTGCTTACTTTGACAAGATTATAAAAATTTATGTGACCCATTCTTTTGTGCTAGAGCCAAATTTCATCGTCCTTTCCTAAGCAACATCTTTCCTTTCCTATTTCATTTAGAACATATATATTGCTTGGATTCCTTACAGCTATAGCTACCAACTTGTATGATTCTTCTTTCCTTATCTTGCACTTCTTTGAATAAAACACAAGTATGTTTCCTTGATCACACATTTGACTTACACTTAGCATATTGTGTTTCATGTCTTCGACCAGTAAAACATTTTCTATTGTGGCATCCTTACTTCCGAGCTTGATTATGCCCTTTCCAATGATCCTAGTTGAGTTGTCATTACCAAATGAAAATGATCCATCTCTTTCCTTATTCAATGTCAGAAACCTATCGTTATCACATGTCCTATGCTTCGAGCATCCACTGTCAACATACCATCCATGTTTCTTGTGTTCATCTTGTAGAGCAAGATTGCATTCTTCAATGTTGAATTGATCTTGCTTTCTTATCCATATCCTTTGTGGTTCCTGCTTATGACTATTGATATTCTGCTTTGGTTCCCTTGGAGGAACAATGATTCTACAATCTTTAGCCATATGTACAAAGTTGTTGCACTTGTAGCATTCTACCTCATCACTTAATGATCCAAATCTGTTGTAGCTTCTATTATGTGCTTCATGAGATCTTCTTAGATAATTGTTTCTTGTATAACCCTCATTATTTATTTTGCTCTTGGTATTAGCTCTACAATTTATAGCTTTGTGCCCAAAATTATAACATGAATAACATGAACCAAGAAAAATAGTTTGATACCTAGCAGTGGAATATCTTCTTAATGGTGTCGCTCTTTTGAATCCTTCTTCTTCTTGAGGTCTTCCTATAGTTGGTTGTTTTTTATATTGACTTCTATATCTTCTAGGTGGTGGAGTGTCTATGTAATATTCCCCTTGAGTTTTCATGTCTTCTTATTTCGAGGGACCTCTGACATCTTCTACATAGCTTCTTTCTTCTACTTATGGTTTTGTTGTTTTGGAGCTTGAACCTTTCTCTGTCTACCTCTAATTGTATCCCAATCCAGATCTATCATAGTAAGGTATTTGGTTGTTAATGATATTATCCAATATCCTGGTGTTGTTTCACTACATGTCCTTCTTCTGAAGACATTTTCTTAGATTAACTATCTCAGCTTCCAAGCCTTCAATGGTCCTATCTCTTTCTTCTAACTTCCCTATGAGTGCTTCTTTAATTCTCTTGTCTTATTCTACCTGGAGTTTTAGTTTCGTGATTGTTTGCTCGACGTCTTTGGAGTTTTGAGTTACTTCTGCCTAGGGTGACTTGTTTTTCTTATTTTCCCTTTTAATAAATTCTATGGCACTCAAGAATTCTTCTTTATAATCTACTTCTACCTCTTCATATTCTTCTTTGGAGCCTTCTTCATCAGAGTCTTCTATTTCCCTGAATCGTACCCTTTTTGTATCACTGTCGTTGACTTCATCTTTGTCTGATGAGGAATTGTCTTCCTTGATGCAAAGGCTTTTCTTGAAAAACCTCTTTTTGTTTCTTCTACCCTTTTTCTTTTTCTTTTTAGGGTCTTCTTCTTCTTCATTGCTTTTCTTTTACTTATACGGACATTTATTAGCAAAATGACCAACACCATCATAATTAAAACAAATCAATGGAAGCTTACCTTTGTATTTGTTGTTTCCCTTTTTCAGCCTTCTGATGAAGTTAGCCACCTCTTCATCTTCCTCTGAATCATTGTTGCAGCTACAATCTAACTTTGCCTTCTATTTATATTTCTTCTTTATCTTCTTTTGTTGCCTTGAATGTTGCTTCCTTCGTGACTAGATTGTCTTTCTTTGCCCTCATCTCGTAACCTGTGAGTATCTCATGTAGCTCATCCATGCTCAAGGTGTCTAGATCTGCTCTTTCTTCCAGGGCTGAAATCTTTGGATAATATCTCATAGGTAGAGACCTCGGTACCTTTTGAACAATTATTGTTTCCTTCATTTCTTCTCCCAAACCCTTGATGGAATTGACTATCTCATCAACTCGTAGAAAGCAGGAGGCAATTTTTTCATCTTCCTTCATCTTCAATAGTTCAAACTTGACTCTAAAAGTCTGAAGTTTGTCTCTTTTATCTTTGGTATCTCCTTCCTATATATTCTTCAATTTGTCCCAGATTTATTTTGCAGATTCACAATGCACAACCTTGGTGTATATCGATTCATTCAAACCATTCAGGATAGCATTTTTAGCTCTAGATTCATTATCTTCAAGTTTCTTTCCATCCTTATATCTCGAGGGAGTGGTTGGTGCGTTGTATCAATCTACTACTGCTCGCCAGACATCGAATCCCTGTGCATGTACATATGTTTTCATTCGTCTACTCCAGAAGTCATAGTTATGACCATCAAACTGTGGTACCCCAATCCTAGCATAGTCCATGATCTCCTTCCAATGGTTAGACTTTTTCTGAAGGACATTCTCTAATACCAATTGTTGGATAACTGAGAGGGGGGGTGAATCAATAATGAGCAATTATAGTAATTTTAACCACAATTTATTCTTCAACAATATTCAGCGATTTATCATCATTCAATATATCATCAAAATTTATGTGGAAACCTGAATGGGAGAAAACCACAGAATTTTTTTCTTATATATCAAAAGAATGCATTCATTCTAAGCACCAACTTTTGAGTCTCTAGCTACAACTGCAAGGAGGCTCCAACCCTTTGTTCTCATGCTACAACCTGAAGGAAGCTACAACTCCCTAAATTCTCTGGCTCTAACCAGAAGGAGGCTACAACCCCCTGTGTTCTCCGACTCCAACCGGAAGGTATCTACAACCACCTATCTTTGCATCATCCTATCGCCCTGAAATAAAATGTAGACAAATTTTCTCTACCACAAACTCTGCCATTGTTACTTCCATTGTCATTGTCACTCTGTCTCTGTCACTTTCACTCTATTACTGTCACTGTCATTGCCTCATCAACCTGTATCTGATCATCAACCAACTAACACATGTGCCATACCATGCATCAATTGTATACCAACATACATATTATCTCATGCATCAATCATGAACCAAATATACATCAATAAAGAATGAACTAGAGCTTCAACCATGTGTAACATGTACCATATCAAGTGCATCAACCATGTACCAAACCTATATCATCAATACTTGTACCATACCATGTACCGAGCTTGTACCATACCATGTACTAACAATGTACCATAACAAGTGTCTCAACCATATACCATATCACTCTCAATCATTCCATGTACCATAATATAAGCCTCAAGTGTATGCTCATATCACAAATATGTGCCTGTAACATTGTCCCATAACAACCATATACCAAATACCAAGAGTATGTCTCAATCATGTAACAATATTACCTCAACCATATGGAACCGTGCACTATGTATCACAAGGACCTCTAAGACATGCCATACGCATATGCCATACCATCCAAGATAGAATTTTTCCTTGCTGCAACTTTGGGTGTTTGTGCCCTTATTTTTGAAAATATGAGTGTTTGCGCCCTTCTTGTTGCAAATATGGTTGTATGTGCCCTTCTTGTTGCAACTCTGGGTGTTCGTGCCCTTATTTATGCAACTCTAAGTGTTTGTTCCCTTCTTGTTGCAACTCAGGGTGTCCACGCCCTTCTTGTTGTAGCTCAGGGTGTTTGTGCCCTTAGTGTTGCAACTTGTTTCAACTCAAGGTATTTGTTCCCTTATTGTTGCAACTTACTGCAACTCAGGGTGTCCATGCCCTTATTATTGTAACTCTGAAACTTTCTCCTTCGACTTTCCTTTACTACCTCAGAAAAAGATGCTACAACCTTAGCAAAAAGATCACTAGATCACAAGAAAGATAAGAAATGAAAAAGTATGTGAGTGTATTTTTGAATGACTCCTTGAGGTGCTTATATACTTATGTTAGGTAACTCCTCTCCTTAATTTAAGGCTTCTACGGTTTTCTTGTTACAACAACTTTAGCCCTTTGACCAAGACTTATAACAAACTAGGGGCTTCTTGTCCACTCTTTGTGGCTTCCAACTTTTCAAGGCCATATCTCCCTAACCGTGAGGAACCATGTGGTGTTCTGCATATCACCAAAAATAGCACAATGAGTTTTATCCATCTATGAGGGTCTTTCATGTGTTCACATTGTGCTTTCTATACATATTCTTCATTCAAAGTCAGGTACCAAAACCACACCGTCAGGGAAACAATGACATCAATGACAACCAACTATCCAACAATTGCAATGAAAGAAACACAATCCCATGCTTGAGATCCTCCTCCTCCCTCTCTTACCTCCACTAAACAGTTGTTTTCTTCATTGGTGAGGCTGACCTCTTATGTTGTTGAAATTCCTTGGATGGATTCTACTCCTTGGGCCATAGATGTAAGGAAATATTCATCCTCTTTACTCTTCACTCTCCACACTCTTCTCTTAGTTGTGTAGATTAGGGGGTGAAGCTCTAGATAAAGTCACCAACTCTTTTCTTCCCAGTGGTCACTCAACTTGCAGTGATGACAAAATTTATTGGCATGTTGTATGAATTGCTTGACATAGTCCTTTTCTTCCTTTTCCTTTGAATTTGTTTTTGGTTTGGGGAAGGAAGTCATCTTGCCATTCACCCTTAAGTAATTTGACTTATGGCATGCGGCTTGCTTCTCCCAACATGATTCCTCAAGTCTTCCCAAAAAATGAGCATGCCCCTGAGTACCAAAAATTGACAATGATATGGCATTTCCTCTTGCAACAGTGAAAAATGAGGGATGCCTTGTTTGATGTATACTTGTTTGTCTTTTTATTCATGTTTTGTAGAATTGTGGTGAAACCTACACAAAGAATCTAGCTAGCAATAGTTCACACAAAGCTTGCAAATTTGAGAGAGAAAGAGAGAGAAGAGATGGAGAGAAAGAATAAAGAATTGTATTAACCAAATGAGAGAATGGAAAAATACACATGATATACTCTACATGGATGAACTAATGTGCCATAGTAGTGATCTAGATAGATGTAAACACACGCTAATAGAATCCGGAGTGAACTCCCACCCAGTCCTAGTTAACTGGCCATGCAGTTATCAGTTAAATTGCTAATCACAAGTAGAGTGAAGAGAGAATCATGAATTCACATGTGTGGTTCCTTCCTGGTGATGATACCAAGGTAAGTGCACCCTCCGGGTGATGATCCCAAGGTGATTATGCAACAATTGGTGATAATACCAACATTTCCATACAAGACTTTACTCCACTATTCTAACTAAAGTACAATTAAATAATGACTGAAGAGGATGTGGCGCCCTCATCTAGGGAAAAATATCTCTAATTAGGGGAACCCTCAATAAAGACTAATCAACTTAGGAAAATAAATACAAGGTAGGTGTGTGATCCAGGAGGATCCAGGAATGCTCACAGAGATCTAGGAGGATCCAGAACGCTCACACAGATCTAGAAGGATTCAAAAATGATCAAATTACAATCATTCTAAATGCTCTCAAAAACACCATCAATGTGTAAATCTCGATGATAGTGTTCCAACGGCGCAAAAAACATCTCAAACGGAGTTCGTATGCAGAAGTTATGGATGGTTAAACTTCAGGTCAAACTAGGCAAAAGTCAAAGTCAAAGGGGTCAAGGTGACATGTGTCACCACTGCAAGGGTGAAATGTGGCATGACCATATGGTGCTAACATGGAAACACCCCCAAGATGCCATGTGGAATATCGTATGTTGATTGGGAAAGTGATGTGGCAAATCGTACAGATTAAGTGGACCAATTGCAGGTTGGCAAGTGGCAGATATAGACCAATGAGAGGTTGCCACGTGGCATCCTCCCATTGGCCATTAATGGGTAATGTTTGTTAAAATTTTGTTGCAGCCCAGAGGATCTAACCTGGGTCTCCTGCACAACAACCAACAAACTTACCATTCCACCATTCACTTGGTTCTTAACTATATATGGGCACACACACACACACACATATATAAAGTTGTTATGTGGCATAGTTTGCAGAGGAAAGGGTCGAGGGCTTAGCCCTCGAAACATTATAATTGTTCATATGATATATAATGAAACCACCGCATTATATTCCTCGAGGGCTTGTTAACTATACGTCACATATATTCCAACCACACCAACCATATATTATAACAAAACATTATATATAGTGTGGTCGGCGGAGCTTGACGTCGTGACCCACTATATAATTTACCAACATCTTAAAAAATTACGCCAAAGGCGCATTTTGTTATACAAACCACCAAACAAATATTTAATTCTGACTATAGATTATGGATGGGAGGTTAGGGCCACACCTTATTTAATGGTGTGTGGACCGAGGTAGAGGGGACGGACTCATTATTATATTGAGTACACTCTCAAAGTTCGTGCTCGAGGGTAATTAGACTTGGAGGTTTCACCGTAATGCATGCCACGGGGTTCCAACACAGAATTTTATTAACTTTATACTCATTTTTATCGAAATTTCCCAAGGAATTTGATGGCATACTTTGTTTTTGAGTTTGAGAAATGGGTAAAAAGGTCATTGTAAAACAAAATAATTTGAGCAATAATAAAGAGGTCTCTATTGGAAGCGGACCCAGAGACATAGCCCAAATTGGGTGAACTCTGTTATCAAACTTGTGTATGCGATTTCAATATTGTTGTTCTATTTCCACTTAGTTAATTGCAAGTTGTTAGTCATTAAAGTGTATTTGGATAAATAAGTATTTCACATGTAAATTGCAAACAGTGAAGCGATCATCTTTATTTCAAAGATCAAGTAGATGTTATTATGTTTTAAAGATTAATAGGCATCTAAGGATTTTTCAGACCAAGTTGGTATCAGAGCAACGTTTGACAAGTGTTTGTGAGTGAATGCTTACAAGGTCCAAATCCAAGCAAGGAGAAGTCAAAATTGCAAGTTACAATCCAGATATTGGTTCAAGAAGTTTTACTCGTC